>QRFJ01005585.1:0-98161 GCA_006176705.1 Cocos nucifera
TTATGTCCTAAAGCTAATCATCAGTATGTTGATGGTTGAGATATTATAATTAATTTATTAATTAATAAAAAATATTTTGACATCTTTTTTTATCATAAGTTTACATCTTCTAATGAACTCTATTATTGTGATGAAGTTCTTAGGACTATTTAGTTTCGATAAAGAGAGAATTTATCGATTAGTTCTTAAATTTATTCATAACCAAATGATAGGCTGTTAATTAGGATGACAGCGTCTATCGAGCATAGGTCACTATATGCCATATAAGTTGGTTGTCCTCTTAACCAAGGTGTGTGGAGACACTGGTATGGCATACAGATGAGATATATGGGTATATTATCATTGAATGTGACCAACTCCAGAGCATTCTGTTATCGAAAATGTCTCTGATGGGATATAGGTATAGGTATCCCTTAGACCTGAGATCACCTCAGTGACTTGCAAGCAACTCACTGTGCTTTGGCATTAGACTAACTGAATTTCTAATTTAGCAATGGAAGTCTTCTAGACATAGTCAAGTACTTGCAAGGTCGGAGTATGATCAAGATGGAATTGACCACTCTAAGAGTTGGAGAAGAATATATCACTGTATTTCAATATAGCAAAATCTTGGCCAGGATAATCCATTAGATGGATTTGGTATTTTGAAATACAATATGGACAACCTGATCAGAGTTGACAGTTGAACTATGATGTGTCCTATGAGTATTATGGTCAAGGGGATGAATTATATGGAAACTATATCCGCATGGGTTCTAAGGATAGTGTTCTATACCTTCGACCTATCCGATCGTCGGGTATCATTGCAAGATGATCACTTCGATTGGCATAAAAATTTATTCCTATGCTATCGACTTAGGTTCAGACCTATGAGGTCATACACATTAGAGCTTATGATCTGATCGGATGGTTGATTAATGATTAAGAATCGTTCTAGGATTAAATAATCAATACGATTGGTGTTTAACCTTGTGCAAGTATTACAGGAGGATCGATTAGCAATTGAATTGCTAATTGGCTTAATTTGATTAAGCTAATAGATTGAGATTAAGTCTAATTAAATATGATTTAATTAAATTTAGTTTGGACTTCATTGGATCAAGTTTAATTGGTTTATTGGATATGTCAAATGCAAGGAAGAACTAGTCCTAGTCTAACTAGGACTTAGATAAACCAAATTTTCTAATTTGATTAGAAAATAAATTAAAATTAAATCTGATTTAATTAAGTCCTTAAATAGATTAGGGCCTTATTGAAGAAAAATCCTGATTTCCTAGATCAGGTTCGTTCAAATCTGATCGGATCAAGTGATATATTTTAAAAATTTTTCTCTTTGATCCAAATCAGATCTGAGATATTTCAGATCTGATTCTTATTATTTAAATAATAAAAATAAAATCTAGATAAATTAAATCAAATTTAATTTATCTTGATGTAGGGTAATCCTATTACCCGTTTGATGATCCTATAAGCAGCGGAAGGTTCTAGATCTAGCCACGCAAGTGCCTGGCCTCTACTAGTATCCATTCAAATTGGATCTGGAGATCCTCTTCTTCTCTATCAGATCTCCAAAAATTAGATCTGAATCTAATTTGGAGGATCTTCTAAATAACTTTCGAAGATCAGCAGTTGTCCTTTGTAGCAGCGTAGCCTTCTAGCTTTCTGCCGCCTTTCTCTCACCTAGATTGCACCAACTCAAGTCCCAAACTACTTTGGGCATAGAGAGGAGAGGGAGAAGATGGGCTTGGCATGGAGGAGGGGAAAGAGGCAGCCCTTGGGCGTGGGAATTGTGTTCTCTTTTTGAGTTGGGCACACGAACTTATTTATAGACTATGCGTGATCCAACTCCTCTTCTTCCCAACCAATCACGACTCTTTATAAAATTAGATGTAAATCTGATTGGTGGAAATAGAGTCCCTTGAATTCATCCTTAGATGGCACCTAAGATCAGTCAAAGTTAGTTCTTAGGAGGAGTCTAATCGGAATCCAAAAAGGAGATGGAGTCCCTATCCAACAGAAACTCCTGGGTCGCTATCCAAAAAGGAGGGTGGCGTGCGCCCTCCTCCTTGCCAGCTTTTGACAGGGGGACAAGCCTCCACCAGCTCTCCAACAGGTGCGTGACATGTGGACAAAAGTCAAAGTGTCAACGGTCAACATTTGACTAGTCAAAGGCCAACTTTTGACCAAAGTCAAAGGACGAGAAATGGCAGGTGACCAAAAATGGCAAGTATTGTCTTACAAAATAAGACAACCCTTTTCTGATCTAGATAGGCTCTAGTTAGACCAAGTGAAGGCCTCTGATCGAGCACAAACTCCTTTGGCTCAGTCAAGATAATTATTTATGATAGTAAAAGAAGAACGTTAGGTTCAATCGAGTGCTAGCACGATTTTCTTGAACCTAATTGAATCTTGTTCAGATCAATTGAACTGGATTAGTTCAATTAATGATCACCAGATTCAAACCCTTATTTGTGTGACCCAATTAGGTTCAGTTCTATGTGGTAATGGGATATGTCATGATCTCTATCATTGACATCATCGAAACTTTTTTTGATGGATCAGAACTCTTCTGATTTGAACAGTCAGAATGATCGATCATCTAAATCATTCTAATTGCTCCTAAAATCCACCAGTGACACCTAGCAGTATATGGTGGCAACCCATCAGAGCTAAATGCAAACCTCTTGGTGCAGCTACCTGTGTGATTAAGTTCTTCTATCCTGAGCCCCGATCAGATTAGGGTTAAGGTGCCTTCTAGCTTTCTGTCATCTTTCTCTCGCCTAGATTGCACCAACTTAAGTCCCAAGCTACTTTGATCATGGAGAGGAGAGGGAGAAGATGGGCTTGGCATGGAGGAGGGGAGAGAGGCAGCCCTTGGGCATGGGAATTGTGTTCACTTTTTGAGTTGGGCGCAGGGTCTTATTTATAGACTATGCGTGATCCAACTCCTCTTCTTCCCAACCAATCATAACTCTTTGTGAAATCAGATCTAAATCTGATTGGTGGAAATAAAGACCCTTGGATTCATCCTTAGATGGCACCTAAGACTAGTTAAAGTTGGTTCTTAGGAGGATTCTAATCGAAATCCAAAAAGAAGATGGAGTCCCTATCCAATAGGGACTCTTGGGCACCTCTAGCTTGGGCGCACGCCAAGGGTGGCATGTGCCCTCCTCCTTGCCAGCTTCTGGCAGGGGGACAAGCCCCCACCAGCTCTCCAATAGGTGCATGACATGTGGACAGAAGTCAAAGTGTCAATGGTCAACATTTGACCAGTCAAAGGTCAACTTTTGACCAAAGTCAAAGGACGAGAAATGGCAGGTGACCAAAAATGGTAGGTATTGTCTTACAAAATAAGACAATCCTTTTCTAATCTGGACAAGGCTCCAGTCAGACCAAGTGAAGGCCTCTGATTGAGCACAAACTCCTTTGGCTCAGTCAGGACAACTATTTATGATAGTAAAAGAAGAACGTTAGGTTCAATCGAGTGCTAGCACGATTTCCTTGAACCTAATTGAATCTCATTCAGATCAATTGAACTGGATCAGTTCAATTGATGATCACCAGATTCAAACCCTTGTTTGTGTGACCCAGTTAGGTTCAGTTCTATATGGTAATGGGATATGTCATGATCTCTATCATCGACATCATCGAAACTCCTTTCGATGGATCAGAACTCTTCTGATTCGAACAGCTAGAATGATCGATCATCTAAATCATTCTAATTGCTCCCAAAATCCACCAGTGACACCTAGCAGTATATGGTGGCAACCCATCAGAGCTGAATGCGAACCTCTTGGTGCAGCTACCTGTGTGATTAAGTTCTTCTATCTTGAGCCCCGATCAGATTAGGGTTAAGGTGAACTCGTCAAACCCTAGTTTCTGTCATATGATGTAATCATTCGATTCAAGTCCGATGTGAAAATCTAAATAGAAACTCTTTCTATTATTTCACTCTGCCATGGCCATGGGCTTCTGGACTTGATTCTCATGATCATCATAGGGCTGCTCCTCTACCACCGAGGTAGATAGATTCCATCTTGATGCAATCCAGTTCCTACAATGAACATGCTATAGCCAACATACACCTCAGGGTTCCATATGGCTAGGAGATCGAGTAATGGTGTAGTCAAACTATAACACCCTCAAGGTGAACTGCCGATGCACCTCAGGTCAAAGAACCAGACACACTACTGCAGCATCGAGTCAGTCATTGACGAGAAGGTAGACTTCCTAATGACTACTCGAGGTGGTCACGCTCAGTGCCCTCGTTCTCTAACGAGTACCTGTACTCTCGCTCTGGTGTCTCCACACCGTAGACTCAAGACTCATCTACTAAAGAGAAGCGATTGTACACCAACCTTCCGGATCAATCACCATCCTCGTGATGATCCTATGGTCGGGAGCATTTTATGAGTTAATAATGATTATTCATGTCTTAAATTTTCAACTCTTGAAAATATGAATTATCATTACCATTAACTCAAAGGATGTATCACAGACACTAAATACACATATGTGATAGAAAATAACCCATTTTATTGATTTATAGTCAAAATTATAATTTTGCCCCTAGAAGTGTATTACAAGTGTCAGCCAATTCTGGCTTCTAGGGCACATATATCTAACAATCTCCCACTTGTCCTAAAGCCAATTGGCTACAAGTCTAAGTCCCATCTTCTCAAGGTGGGCTTCGATCTTCTGCTGGCCCAACGGCTTTGTAAGTGGGTCTGCCACATTATCTGTGGAGTTGACTCTCTTGACCTCGACGTAACCCTTCTCGAGGTAATCGCGGATGAGGTGGTATCGCCGCTCAATGTGCTTGGATTTCTGGTGAGACCTCGGCTCCTTAGCAAGGGCTATGGCGCCATTGTTGTCGCAGTATAGAGGAATGGCATCTGATGGCATTACTCCAATTTCTGCAGCAAACTTCTTGTACCAGAATGCTTCCTTCGCAGCCTCTGATGCAGCGATATATTCTGCTTCCATGGTGGAATCTGCTATCACAGTTTGCTTGGAACTCTTCCAGCTGACAGCACCACCATTGCACACAAACAGACTTCCCAGATGTCGACTTTCGATCATCTATATCGGACATGAAATCCGAGTCTGTGTATCCCTTGGACTTGGAGTTCTCCATTACCAAAGACCAACATCATATCCTTAGTTCTTCTCAAGTACTTAAGGATACATTTCACAGAAGTCCAGTGTTCTTCACCTGGATTTGACTGATATCTGCTTGTGACACTCACAGCATGGGCTATATCAGGTCGTGTACATAGCATGGCATACATGAGGCTCCCTATTGCAGAAGCATAAGGGATCTTGCTCATGCGTTCTATTTCCTCAGGTGTGCTAGGGCACATCTTCTTGGAAAGATGAATACCATGTCTGAAGGGTATTAATCCCCTCTTAGAGTTTTCCATACTAAACCTCTTTAGTACTTCCTCTATGTACATCTTCTGTGAAAGTCCTAGCATCCTATTCGGTCTATCCCTATAGACCTTAATTCCTAGAATAAAGGATGCTTCACCTAGGTCTTTCATGGAGAATTCCTTGGACAACCATATTTTGACTGTCGTCAACATGGGAATATCATTCCCAATAAGGAGGATGTCATCCACGTACAATACGAGGAAGACAACAGCGCTCCCACTGACCTTTTTGAAAACACATGGTTCCTCTTCATTTTTGATGAAACCAAACTTTTTGATCACATCATTGAAATGAGTGTTCCAGCTCCGAGATGCTTGCTTAAGTCCATATATGGACCTTTGCAGCTTGCAAACCTTGTGATCAGTATCACTGGATGTGAAACCTAGCGGCTGTTCCATATAGATATCTTCCTCAAGATATCCATTTAAGAATGCCATTTTCACATCCATTTGCCATATTTCATAATCGAAATAGGCTGCAACAGCAAGCAATGTGCGGATGGATTTTAGCATAGCCACTGGGAAAAGGTATCCTGATAGTCAATGCCTTCGCATTGACTATAACCTTTTGCCACTAGTCTAGCCTTGAATGTCTCCACATTCCCATCTGCACCAATCTTTCTCTTGAAGATCCATTTACACCCAATAGGTACTATACCTTCTGGTGGATCTACCAAGGTCCAGACTTGGTTTGAGTGCATCGAGTCAATTTCTGACTGCATTGCCTCTAGCCATTTCTCGGAGTCGATATCTGATATCGCCTCGTTGTAGGTTTTGGGATCATCACCATGAGCACTATTACCTATGAGGAACATTTTTTCTACTTTCTCTGAAATAATACCTAAGTATCTTTCAGGGGGATGGAAAACTCTTTTTGATCTACAAGGTGGAGGAGGTAGTGTTCTTATTGGCTC
The DNA here is from genome assembly GCA_006176705.1 of Cocos nucifera. Classification (NCBI taxonomy): domain Eukaryota; kingdom Viridiplantae; phylum Streptophyta; class Magnoliopsida; order Arecales; family Arecaceae; genus Cocos; species Cocos nucifera. Next base: position 6,347 of record QRFJ01005585.1, read on the forward strand.
AATCTAATTTGGTTCCAATTGGTCCTTAGCTCATTGTACTTGTGAGACTTTCTCATCAAGCTTAATCTGCTTTCCAATGCCGCTATTTTGAATAAACTATTTTTCAAGAAAGATGGCATGTCAACTCACAATCACATTATTTCTTTCATAAAGATCGTTAATAAGTAAACCATTTGCAATTTTATTTCTTTCATAAAGAATGTTACAATGGTCCTTAAAGACGGTAATCACATAGCCTTCTAGTGCTAAGCATAAAACAGAAATCAAATTCCTGCTAGTTGTAGGCACATAATAACAGTCTTTCGAAACTAAGTTTAAACCAGATGGTAATTGAAGAGGGTATGTTCCCACTGCCACTGCAGCAACTCTTGCTTCATTTTTGATGCATAGGATCATGTCTCCATCCCTCAGCCTCCTGCTATCCTCAAGATCCTACATGGAAGTGCACAGATGAGCACTAGAACCAGAGTCAAGCACCCAACTGGATGCAGAAGAAACCATAAGGTTAGACTCAATAATGAGCATACCTCCAGAAGGATCTTTCTTCTTGTTCTATAGGGTGGCCAGGTAAGTAAGGCAGTTCTGCTTCCAGCGGCCATCGCTGTTGCAATGGGAACACTTTCCTTTGACATCGGCCTTCTTCTTCGGCATTGCCTCTTCTTCTTTCCTCCTTCCACCTTCTGCTTTTTCGTAGACTTCTTTTTCTTTTTAGAAGACTTTCTTTTGGAAGAAGTCCATTCCATAGCAAGAACTGAGCCTTTAGAACCTTTCATAGAAAGCTCAGCGGTGACCAGCATGTTCATTAATTCGGCTAAGAAATTTTGAAGTTTATGCATGTGGTAATTCATGATGAATTGCCCATATGCATCAGTCAAGGATTGCAGAATAACATCATTCTGCAGATCCAAGTCTAACTTCACACCGAGCTTCTCAAGCTCTTTCCAAGTCCTTGATCATCATCAGACAATGATCTTGGACTGACTGCCCATCATGCATCTTAGCCTTAAAAAGTCATTTCATGACTTGATATTTGGCTGTGCGACTCTGTTCACCAAACATCTCTTGCAGGTGAGCCAACATTTGGCGAGCAGTCCCTTGATATCTTCATGTTGGTGCTGGAGCTCATCAGACATCGAGCCCAACATGTAATATCTGACCTTATTATCTTCGTCTATCCATTTTTCTAGAGATGCTCTCTATTCAATGGATGGATGGGCTGGTAAGGTGGGAGGGTCCTAGTCCAATACATGGGTTAACTTCTCGAAATTCAAAATGATTTTGTAGTTTCTAAGCCAATCTTTATAATTGGGTCCGGTCAGTCTATGTGTGTCGAGGATACGTACTAATGAGTTGGACGCAGACATTTTCCTATAGAGAGTCAAAGATTTTAGTTAGATACTGTAATTTTGACTTGATCAATTTATTTAGAAATTTTATTTTTAAATAAATTAGCTCCCACTATTTTCTCGGATCCCTACACTCCCTCTGTAGAGATGCAAAAATCTCCATGATTAATGATTTCTAGTGGGTGGTGCGGTCTCACCAACTGACTCATCACCTCACCTAACAGTTATTGGTGATGGGTTAGCCAATGAGTGAACAACTCTTGTTCAATGATTCTCTAATTATGGTGCACCCAAACTTGGTCTCTAATTCATGAATCTCATCATATTCTAAATATTGATCCACTCCTTAGTTAAGTCAGACCCACCATTTGCACAGACTGGATTTCTAATTGAGTCTCTCATCGTATCTAGAATATTGAGCCCAACTCATCCTCCAGCCCATAGCATCCAATGCCTAATAGACATGGTTGCATCTTTCTGGTGCAACTGAGCCACTGTATCCAGTCGAGAATAATCAACCCCGAGAAGGGCCCTGCACATCTACAATGGTGGAAGACCTCAGACTTAATCTTTTCTTAGGGAGAATTGATTCAGGTCTCATTAAACTAGACTTGTCATAGTCATAACAATTATGACTAACCTAGTGGCATGGGTTAGCTTGGATTATTGACCACCTCAAATCAAAACTAAGTCAACAGATATGGCCAGGTAAGTGAGATCGATGGAAGGGATATGCCATTAACTCGTACAAGAACGCATTCAGGTCGAGTAGCTCCCAATTAAAAACCAGTCGGTCGTATATGCCAAACTTACCTTAGACACCAAATTATTGAGTCAGAACCAATTGGGTTAGCCTACAATCCAGACTCTAACCTCTGAGCCTAATTAGGTCTTGCTTGATCGTGACTCAATCTTGACCCAGACTTAATCCTATTAGGCTGGTCAATTTAAGCATTGTTGATCCCATCTAACCAACTCTTGATTCGGTTTGATCAACCGCTTAGACCTAATTGAGCTTTCCAAGCCCGAACCCAGTATTATGAATATGTCTTAGATCTAAAATTCTCAATTTTAGACCTAATTAATATTTCATAATCTTAATTCTTAATTAAGTAGGGTTCATAAACAAAATATGCATAATAAATCCTAGGGATTTCAGGATCTAGGGTTTTGCAGAAAGTAAGTTTTGGGTTTCTGATTAAGGACGAACATGCAGCACCCCTACACATCATAAGAACACCCCATCGGATGGAAGGAGAGGGCCTTTAAATCCTTTCTTCATTCTTATGACTGGATGGCCAAGAGGAACGCCTTAATCAGGAACATGTAATACTACAAAATAGTTTTAGATCTATATCATATATCTCATATACAAATTAGATCTAATCATGGCATATTTTGCATACATCTCATATATTGAATCATGCATATTTTTAGATCTAAATTATCTCATAATAATCTAAAAAATTAGATTTAAATTGATCTTATCAAAATAAACTCTAATCTAGATAACTATGTAGAACTATTCTACAACTAGTCTAGACATGCATCAATCATATCTCATATGATGTTAAAATTAAATAATTTTTATTTGCTATTTTTTAGATATTATTATAATAATTATAATATTAAAAAATAATAAATAAATAGATCTAAAATATGATTTAATCAAATTAAATTAAAAACATGCAAGACTATTCTATAGAACTATTCTATTTTAGAACTAGTCATGCATATTTTCTAATCTTAGATCCAAATCATTTAATTTTAATTTTTTTGATTTTAGATCTGATCACATCTCATGTGACATCTAGAAATTACTTATTTTTTGATTAAAATAAATTTAAAATCAGATCTAAATACTTTAGAACCTTGGCTCTGATACCAGTTGAAGGAAAATTCTGATTTCCCAGATCAGGTTCGTTCAGATCTGATCGGATCAAGAGATATATTTCAAAAAAATTTTTATTTAATTTAAATTAGATTTGGAATATTTTAGATCTAATTCTTATTATTCTAATAATAAAAATAAAATCTAGATAAATTAAATTAAATTTAATTTACCTTGATGTAGGATAATCCTATTACCCATTTGATGATCCTATAAGCAGCGGAAGGTTCTGGATCTAGCCATGAAAGTGCCTGGCCTCTATCGATATCCACTCAGACTGGATTTAGAGATCCTCTTCTTCTCTATCACATCTCCAAAAATTAGATCTGAATCTAATTTAGAGGATCTTCAAAACAACTTTCGAAGATCAATAGTTGTCCTTTGCAGCAGTGCAGTCTTCTAGCTTTCTATCGCCTTTCTCTCGCCTAGATTGCACCAACTTAAGTCCCAAACTACTTTGGATGTGGAGAGGAGAGGGAGAAGATGGGCTTGGCATGGAGGAGGGGAACAGGCAACCCTTGGGCGTGCGAATTGTGTTCTCTCTTTGAGTTGGGCGCAGGATCTTATTTATAGACTATGCATGATCCAACTCCTCTTCTTCCCAACCAATCATAACTCTTTGTGAAATCAGATCTAAATCTGATTAATGGGAATAGAGTCCCTTGGATTCATCCTTAGATAGTGCCTAAGACCATTCAAAGTTTATTCTTAGGAGGAGTCTAATCGAAATCCAAAAAGTAGATGGAGTCCTTGTCCAACAGAGACTCTCGGGCGCCTCCTGCATGGGCGCACGCCACCCTTGGTGTGCGCCCTCCTTGCCAGCTTCTAGCAGGGGGACAAGCCCCCACCAGCTTTCCAATAGGTGCGTGACACGTGGACAGAAGTCAAAGTATCAATGGTCAACATTTGACCAGTCAAAGGAAAACTTTTGACCAAAGTCAAAGGATAAGAAATGGCAGGGGACCAAAAATGGCAGGTATTGTCTTACAAAATGAGACAATCCTTTTCTAATCTGGACAGACTCCAGTCAGACCAAGTGAAGGCCTCTGATCGAGCATAAACTCCTTTGGCTCAGTTAGGATAACTATTTATGATAGTAAAAGAAGAACGTTAGGTTCAATTGAGTGCTAGCATAATTTTCTTGAACCTAATTGAATCTCATTCAGATCAATTAAACTGGATTAGTTCAATTGATGATCACCAGATTCAAACCCTTATTTGTGTGACCTAGTTAGGTTCAGTTCTGTATGGTAATGGGATATGTCATGATCTCTATCATTGACATCATCGAAACTCCTTTCGATGGATCAAAACTCTTCTGATTCGAACAGCTAGAATGATCGATCATCTAAATCATTCTAATTGCTCTCAAAATCCACCAGTGACACCTAGTAGTATATGGTGGCAACCCATCAAAACTGAACACGAACCTCTTGGTGCAGCTATCTATATGATTAAGTTCTTCTATCTTGAGCCTCGATCAGATTAGGGTTAAGGTGAACTCGTCAAACTCTAATTTCTGTCATATGATGTAATCAATCGATTCAAGTCTGATGTGAAAACCTAAATAGAAACTCTTTCTATTATTTCACTCTGTCATGGCCATGAGCTTCTGGACTTGATTCTCATGATCATCATAGGGCTGCTCCTCTACCACTGAGGTAGATAGATTCCATCTTGATGCGATCCAGTTCCTACATTGAACATGCTATAGCCAACATACACCTTAGGATTTTGAATGGCTAGGAGACCGAGTTATGGTGTACTCAAACTATAACACCCTCAAGGTGAACTATCAATGCACCTCAGGTCAAAGAACAGACACACCACTGCAGCATCGAGTCAGTCATTGACGAGAAGGTAGACTTCTTAATGACTACTCGAGGTGGTCACGCTCAGTGCCCTCATTCTCTAATGAGTACCTATACTCTCCCTTCGGTGTTTTCACACCATAGACTCAAGACTCATCTACTAAAAAGAAGTGATTGTACACCAACCTTTTGGATCAATCACCATCCTCGTGATGATCCTATGGTCGGAAGCATTTTATGAGTTAATAATGATTATTCATGTCTTAAATTTTCAACTCCTGAAAATATGAATTATCATTACCATTAACTCAAAAAATATATCACAGACACTAAATACATATATGTGATAGAAAATAGCCCATTTTATTGATTATAGTCAAAATTATAATTTTGCCCTTAGAAGTGTATTACAAGTGTCAGCCAATTCTGGCTTCTAGGGCATATATATCTAACAATCTCTCACTTGTCCTAAAGCTAATTGGCTATAAGTCTAAGTCCCATCTTCTCAGGGTGGGCTAGAGTCGGAGAGGAGGAGGTCATTGCCAGATTCCTGCAAAACAAGTCTTGATTAGAGTCGAGGGTGGTGGTTTTAGTAAGACCCTTCGATGATCAAGTCAGCTCTTTTGGCTAATAGAAATAGAGTACTCAAAAAGATTTTTAGTAGAATTTTAAGAAAGAAAGGAGAGCTTAGAGCCTAGAAAAGAAAGCATATCTAGAGGTTCTTATATATAGATGAAGCCTATAACAAACTGATAGTGACAGCCGTAACCATCCGGTAGTGGGCCATTCGGAGCCATATGGAGTTTGTTATGGAGGATGGTGTTTGTTGTTATGACGTACCAGTCTTTTGAGATTTAATAGTTGAAGTTTGGAGGAGGTAGGCACTGATGGCAAAGAGCTTCAAGTTTCATCAATTCGAGAGGAGTTTGGACTCCTTCAGGGACATTTGTGAATAATTGGATTTGTGGTGTGTAGATTGCTGGATCTGTATAGGCATGGAGGCCCTTCTAGGTGATTGCATGGAGTTTGACTGGAAGAGGTTTGAAAGTCCACTGGAGAAATCCTAAAGGAAGTCCACTGGAGGAATCCGAAAGGAGGTCTGCTGGAAGGATTTGGAAGGAGTTCGACTGACAGAGAAGTCCGATTGAGGATGAAGTCCAGAAGGAGTCTGATTGATGGAGGAGTCCAACTAAAGGAGAAGTTTGGAAGACTTATGATCGGGGAAGGTCTGCTGGAGGAATGTTGAAAGGAGCCTACTTGGGATGGAGAAGTCCGACTGAAGAAGAAGTTCGAAAGACTTGCGATTGGGGAGAGCTGACGGCCTAGGGTGCAGGAACTTGGCCACCCCCGCCATTCAAGCTCATTTGGGTGAGGTTCGAAGGGATCTTGTGAATTCGATCGAGGGTCAATCTTGGTCGTCACTATCGAACAGGATCATTCAGCAATTAGATGTCTGACAGAACTTTGGTAGGAGCTGGTTCGCCCCCAATAATAGTCCCCCCACTCTCAAGTTCGAAATTCGAAGGAAGAAAGTGTAGATGTGGTTGCCAAAGTTCTTTCGGCTCTCTGCACTCGTCAGGATGAGATGTTTTGCATTTACCATGCTGGCATCCAAGCTCTTTAAATTCGAAATGACTTCGTGAAGATGGTCCTTCAAATTTTCCACCGTAGCACTGCCCTAGGTACGCCATAATTAAAGATTTGCCCGTTGCCACTCCACAGCCAGGATAAGTGGGACATGTGGCGCACACAGATTGGCCAAAGGGGACTTGCAATCATAACTATCTCGGATCTCTTTTCGACTATTTAAGGCCTTCTCCTCCCATACAGAAGTCACTCTTGCCCAAGTCTTCTTCCTCCTCCGGTCCCTGTTCTTCTTCCACCCAAGGGTTTTAGCTTCCTCCCTTATCTTCTCAGGTTTTGTGCTCCTTTTCGACTGGTTCTCATTGCACCCATCATCTTTTCATCCTCCCCAAATAGCTTAGATCAGTTTTCCAATCCTTCTCTTTGGATATTCATGCTTTTTTAGCTTCTTGCAATTTTGATTTCTCTGTAGCAGTATTTGCCCTATATTTTTTCTTATTTTTTGAGGGTTTTTCTGCTGTCTTATTTCGATCTGAATATCTTTCGAAACCTCCCACTCCATTGATTCTTGGGGCTCGCTTGGACCAACCTTCTTAGACCCTGCATCCTTGAATGAGGTCAAACCTAGGAACATGTCTCACTCATCCATTGTTCTAGACAACATCGCATCCATTCTTATTCCGAATGATCTTTCTCTGATCCATGTTCAATATGGATCCTCTGAAATATGACCTCAAACTCCCTAGTTCAGATGATCGAGTCAGCTCTCCTCCAATCGATTGATTTTGTTTGTACTTAGAGTCCTTACATGCCTAGCTTTGGCTTCTACTGCCCCCCTTTATAGTTGTCCTCTTCTAGTTTTTGAACATCTCCTTTGCCTCCATCGTATCGAACTTCTTTTGGTTCGTCATAGATTTTCTTTCCCTCTGCCATCTGGTCGAAGTTTGGCCAACTATCTCATTATTCCAAAATTTCTATACCTTTAAATGCCACCCTTTCGTAAAGGACTGGTGGTACTTCTCCCCCTAGTTTGATAAAATGGGGTTACTGAAAGACGCTCCTTCTTTTATTCATAATTGGAAGAAGAAGTACTTCTTCGTCCGATGCCCCATCTTATTGCTTGACCTTCCTCCTTGGGGTTTTCTTAGAAAATCTATCCACCGAGCTCCTAATTTAGATGGATCCGATCTTGAATCTTCTAATTGACTTAAGGCATATCGAGCTCCTCCTCTTCTAGACCTTTTGAGGGAACAAACTTTGTTCGACTTCAATTTGAGTCCTCTTGACCCTGGTGGTATTAGTCATCCGTACATACATGCATATGAATTCTTATGAAGTTTCGTATGTACCTCGATCGACTATACATTTTTCTTTATCGCAGAAATGGATACCAATGCCATAGAGAGACTCGCCATGGGCCTGTATGCCCAAAAGAAGAGGAAGGGGAAGGCTCTAGATGAAGGCTTGAAGTGGGTGAAGGTCGGCACCTCCGACCCTGTGGCTCCTACTACTGCTAATGTCGCTCCCAAGGTCCACCCCAAAAATGAGGTCATCCCAACCACATATGCCGATGCCGTAGAAGGAGAATCTCTTCCCCTCGAGCTGCGAATCTCCCCACCAGAGATTGCGCACCTGATACCTCCACTAACGAAGGAAAAGAGAGGAGGAAGGGGAAAGCAACCTTTGCAAAAAGGCCCATAAGGTGCGTTAGGACGAGCCTAACTGGAGCAGCAGTGATGACTAGGGGATGGACCCCTTTGATAATTCAGATATCATCCAAAACCTGACAGACAAGTTTGCCCTGCTAGAGTAAGTGGACCGCCTGACCGACCTTGACCAAAGGCAATTCATCTAGGAGTCTCTCAGAACTATCCTTAGGGTAGTCATCTTGCCATACCATTTTTTTTAAATTTTTTCATCCTTTCTTCCTTCACCTTACAGTGATCTGTTCATGGCAGTCAGGCCACTACATGCTTGCCCACCTAAAGAGGGCAAATCGCCTAGAGGTGGAGATGTTGAATGTTTGGGAAGGTCTTCAGGTAGAGATCAATCATCATTAGGTGATGGTTGCCCAGGCTGAGCGCCTCATGGGGGAGAAGATGGTGGAAAGTGAGAGCCTACACAGTGGACTTCAAAAGAAGGAGTTCGTCTCAACCAGCCTCAAGGTGGTGCTAGCTCTGGAGAAGGAGAGGAGGCAAGAAGCTGAGAGGAGGGTCGCTGGTCTGGAGGCCCAAATGTCAAAGTCAATCTCGAAGGCAGTGGCCTGGGCCATGGAGGAGTTTAAGGCCTCCTCTAAAATGAAGAACCTGAACATCACCTTCAGCCAATAGGCATTCATCAAGGGTTTCAAGCTCTACAAAGGTAGGGTGGCCCGGAGCTTCCTTAAGCTCGATCTTGGATTTCTGGAGGAGGAGGATGACGCAGAAGCAGGACTGTCCGATGCCATAATCGATCCTTCATCAAGCAAGCTTCTAGTCTATCTGAACCTACTGTGGAGGTGCTTGAGCCAGTTCAGGAATCTGAAGCAGTCGAGAGCTCTCCGACTTCATCTGCCACCATCCCTCTTGAGGTTGAAATTCTCAAGTAGTTGTACATTTTTCTTCTTTTTTTTACTCCGTACTCAAAATTTTTGATTAAATGAAAGTAATTTTTTTTTTGTCTATACCTTTGAGCATTTTTCATACTTTGAATTCAGTCTTCCATCAACGCTGATCCACTGCCTTAGGGGGTTCTCCTGAAACCTTTAATAAAAAGCATGAGGAAGGAAGTCCATCATCTAAATATGAAGTTGAAGAATACGGAGGATGACCTTTATGCTTCGTGGAAGAATACATTGGAGGCGACCAAAGAGGTCACTCGCCTTCGAAACTTGCACATAAAGGACTCCATGAGTTTTAGCATTCGAAAGAGGAGCTTCGAGAGGGAGCTGGCCGAACTTCGGAAGAACACAAGCAACAAATCCTGGGTGCTGACGGTGAAGATCGGCTCCCTCGAGACTCAACTCAAGGTGGCAAAGGAGAAGATTCAACTTCTGGAGGGAAGCTCGTTGTGGTCCTCTGACAAGGTGTGATTCGAGTGGGATTGGTCGATGAGATTCTCTGCACTTCAAAAGCAGCTACATGATGCTGAGCTTACATATGAGACTTACCGATTGGGCTGGAGTGATAGGATATCCAAGCTAGAACAATAGCTTCGTGCCTCCAATGATGAAGTAGCCCAGCTCCAATGGTGACTTGATGATGCCTTCCAGGCTGGTACAAGCAAGGAGAATGAGGAGATCACCTCCTTGAAGAGGATCGTTGGTGAACTCTTAGAGTCAGTTAGTGCAGAAAAGGTTGAGGTGCAGTGGCTGAAGCTCGAGCTGACTTGTGAGCATTAGGCCACCAAGGATGTGGAGGCCGAGTCTGAGGTCTTGAGGAGGAGGCTACAAGATTCAGAGGGAAACTACCACCAAGCCGATAGGATGTTCTATGATAACATGATGAGGCAGAGGGAGCTCGAGGAGGAGGTCGATCGTCTAAAGAAATCTTTGGTAATGGCCACCAGTCCGAAGTCTGAGGAGTCCAGCCCTTCCTAGGATTTTGATGGCCTTTCTATTTTTCCCTTTTTTTTAGTGTAATCGATCTTGTCGACCTATGTTTTGCTTATAATAAACTTATTTTTGTAATGAAATGGTATCTTTTTTGTTATTTTTGTTTTGCACGAATTCGAAGCTTGCTCGTGGCTTTACTTTCTTCACTTTATTTTTTTTGCTTTATCTTCTAATGAGATGTTTGTTGTGGATGCCGAGCTGGGGTCTCTTCTATGAATCAAGATAGGGTTCCACTTTTCGTATTTGACATAGTCAGTGTTGTCAGCAGGGCTTCTCTTTTTCCCTCATCTTTGGTCAATGAGGTCCTGGCTTTTGCTCATATTAGAATGAGATTTTTCTTCTATTCCAAACATGTCTTGTGGGGGCACATTAGGACCATTGGTAGGACCTCTTTCTTTATCTCGTCTTAGTTTAATGAGGCTTTCGACTTTGCTCATGTTAGGATGAGGTTTTCCTTTAATTTCGAATGTGGCTTGTGGGGGCACATTTGGGCTGTTGATAAGGCCTCTCCCTCCATCCCGTCTTAAATCAACGAGGTCTTCAACTTTGCTCATGTTAGGATGAGGTCCTTCTATTCCTAGCATAGCTATAAGGACACATTAGGACTGTTGTCAGGGCCTCTTCCCTCTTCTCTTCTTAAGTTAATGAGGCCTTTGACTTTGCTCACATTAGGATGAGGTTTTCCTCCTATTCCTAATGTAGCTTATGAAGGCACATTTGGGCCATTGATAGAGCCTCTCTTTCCATCCCATCATAAATCAACAAGGCCTTCAACATTGCTCATGTTAAGATAAGGTCTCACTCCTGCTCCAAACATGGTTGTAGAGGCCCATTAGTGAAGGAGAAATTCTGATTTCCCGGGTCAGGTTCGTTCATATTTGATCAAATCGAGAGGCATATTTTAAAAGTTTTCTCTTAGATCCAAATTAGATCTAGCACTTTTTAGATCTAATTTTATGATCTGATGAATAAAAAAATTAAATTAAATTAAATCTAAATTAATGTTACCTTGATTTGGGTAATCCAATTATCCTTTGATGATACAGATGATTGCTTGAGGTTCTGGATCTAGCCACGCAAGCGTCTAGCCTCTATCAGTATCTACTCAGACTGGATCTAGAGATCTTATCCTTCTTTATCACATCTTCAAAAATTAGATCTAGATCTAATTTGGAGGATCTTCAAAACTCCTTCTGAAGATCAGTAGTCATCTCTGTAGCAGTGCTGCCTTCTTCCTTTCTCGTCAGCCTTTTCTTGCCTGGATCACACCAAACTGAAGCCCAACTTCCCTTAGGCGTGGAGAGGAGAGAGAGGAGAAAAGGATGGCATGGAGGAGGGAGAGGGGCAGCCTTGGGGCATGGGCTAAGAGGAACTCATAAAAGGTTGGGCACAGATAGGGTTTATTTATAGACCCTACTGCGCCATGCATTGCTGCATCATCCCGACCAATCGCATTGCTTAATGCAACTAGATCTAAATCTGATTGGTGGGATGACATCACCTGATCCAATCAGATGAGAGCCCCACTGATTCATCCTTAGATGGTGCCTAAGACTGGTCAAACTCTATAGGAAAGGGTCACCAAAGTTGAATCCAAGAAGCAACCTAGAGTCCCATCCATATGGGACTCCAGTATTTATCCACATGGGGCGCACGCCATCCTAGGCATGCTCCCTCCATCTACCTATCAAATAATAGGTGGACTTGATCAGTAAGTCTCTTCTATGGGTGCATGATACATGGGCAGATGTCCAAGGGTCAAAGGTCAACATTTGACCAAAGTCAAAGGGCAAGAATTAGCAAGTGACGGAAAATGGTAGGTGTTGTCTCAAATTTATCTCATAAATTAAGACAATCCTTTTCTGACCTAGACAAGCTCTAGTCAGACTAGGTAAAGGTACTTGAGTCAGCACAAATATATTTGGCTCAGTCGAGATAACTTTTATTGATAATAGAAGGAGAACGTTAGGCTCAATCGTGTGATAGCAAGATTTCCTTGAACCTAATTGAATCTAATTCAAGTCAACTGAACTGGGTTAGTCCAATTGATGATATCCAGATCCAAACCCTTGTTTGTGTGATTTAGTTTGGTTCAGCTCTGTATGGTAATTAGATACGTCATGATCTCCATCATCGACATCATCGAAACTCCTTTCGATGGATCAGAAGTCTTCTGATTTAGACAACTTGGAATGATAGATCATCTAAATCATTCTAATTACTCCAACAATCTATTAGTGACACCTAGCAGTATATGGTGGTAACCCATCAAAACTAAAAATGAATCTCTTGGTGCAGCTACCTGTGTGATTAAGTTCTTCTATCTTGAGCCCCGATTAGATTAGGGTTAAGGTGAACTCGTCAAACCCTAATTTCTATCATATGATTTAATCATTCGATTCAAGTCTAATGTGAAAACCTTAATAGAAACTCTTTCTATTATTTCACTCTCTGCCATAGCCATGGGCTTATGGACTTGATTCTCATGATCATCATAGGGTTGCTCCTTATCCATTGAGGTAGATAGATTCCCTCTTGGTGCAATCTAATTCCTACAATGAACATGCTATAGCCAACATACACCTCAGAATTTTGAATGGCTAGGAGATCGAGTTATGGTGTAGTCAAACTATAACACCCTCAAGATGAACTATCGATGCACCTCAGATTAAAGAACCAGACATGCCACTGTAGCTTTGAGTCGGTCATCGACGAGAAGGTAGACCTCCTTATGACAGGTCGAGGTGGTCACGCTTAGTGTCCTCGTTCTCTAACGAGTACCTGTACTCTCGCTTTGGTATCTCTATACTGTAGACTCAAGACTCATCTACTATAAAGAAGCGATTGTACACTAATCTTCCAGATCAACCGCCATCCTCATGATGATCCTATGGTCAGGAGCATTTTATGAGTTAATAATCAAAATTCTTGTCTTAAATTTTCAACTCTTGAAAATAAGAATTATCATTACGATTAACTCAAAAAATGTATCATAGATACTAAATACATATATGTGATAGAAAATAATCTATTTTATTATTTATAGTCAAAATTATAATTTTGCCCCTAGAAGTGTATTATAAGTGTCAGCCAATTTTGGCTTCTAGGGCACACATATCTAACAAACTCCCTCTTGACCTAAAGCCAATTGGCTACAAATCTAAGTTCCATGTTTTCAAGGTGGGCTTCGATCTTCTACTGGCCCAATGGCTTTGTATGCAGGTCCACCGCATTGTTTGCGGAGTCGACTCTCTTGACCTCGACGTAACCCTTCTTGAGGTAATCGCGGATGAGGTGGTATCACCGCTCCATGTGCTTGGATTTTTGATGAGACCTCGACTCCTTAGCAAGGACTATGGTGCCATTATTATCGCGGTACAGAGGAATGGCATTTGATGGCATTACTTTGATCTCTACGGCAAACTTCTTGTACCAAAATGCCTTCTTTGTAGCTTCTGATGCAGCGATGTATTCTGCTTCCATGGTGAAATCTACTATCACTATCTGTTTGAAACTTTTCCAACTGACAGCTCCACCATTGCTTAAAAATAGACTCCCTGATGTTGACTTTTGATCATCTACATCGGACATAAAATTTGAGTCTGTATACCCCTGGACTTGGAGTTTTTCATTATCAAAGACCAATAACATATCCTTAGTTCTTCTCAAGTACTTAAGGATACATTTCACAGAAGTTCAGTGTTCTTCATCTGGATTCGACTGATATCTGCTTGTGACACTCACAACATGGGCTATATTAGGTCGTATACATAACATGGCATACATGAGGCTCCCTATTGCTGAAGCATAAGGGATCTTGCTCATGCATTCTATTTCCTCAGGTGTGCTAGGGCACATCTTCTTGGAAAGATGAATGCCATGTCTGAAGGGTACTAAATTCCTCTTAGAGTTTTCCATGCTAAACCTCTTTAGCACTTCCTCTATGTACATTTTCTGTGAAAGTCCTAGCATCCTATTTGGTCTATCTCTATAGACCTTAATTCTCAGAATAAAGGATGCTTCTCCTAGGTCTTTCATGGAGAATTCTTTAGATAACCACATTTTAACTGTGGTCAACATGGGAATATCATTTTCAACAAGGAGGATGTCATCCACATACAGTACGAGAAAGACAACAACACTCCCACTAACCTTTTTGAAGACACATGGCTCCTCCTCATTCTTGATGAAACCAAACAATTTGATCACATCATTAAAATGAGTGTTCCAGCTCCAAGATGCTTGCTTAAGTCCATATATGGATCTTTGCAGCTTGCATACCTTATGATCATCATCACTGGATGTGAAATCTAGTGGCTGTTCCATATAGATATCTTCCTCAAGATATCCATTTAAGAATGCCATTTTTATGTCCATTTGCCATATTTCATAATCAAAATATACTGCAATAGCAAGCAATGTGCGAATGGATTTTAGCATAGCTACTGACGAAAAGGTATCCTGATAGTCAATGCCTTCACACTGACTATAACCTTTTTGCCACTAATCTAGCTTTGAATGTCTCCACATTTCCATTTGCACCAATCTTTCTCTTATAGATCCATTTACATCCAATAGGTACTATACCTTCTGGTGGATCTACCAAGGTCCAGACTTGGTTTGAGTGCATCGAGTCAATTTCTGACTTCATTGCCTCTAACCATTTCTTGGAGTCGATATCTGATATCATCTCGTTATAGGTTTTGGGATCATCACCATGAACCCCATTACCTACGAGGAACATTTTCTCTACATCCTCTGAAATAGTACCTAAGTACCTCTCAGGGGGACAGGAAACTCTTTTCGATCTACGAGGTGGAGGAGGTAGTGAATGGATTGGCTTAACCTGATTTGGTTCCATTTGGTCCTTAGCTCATTGCTCTTGTGAGACTTTCTCCTCGAGCTTGATCTGCTTTTCAATGCCGCTATCTTGAATAAACTATTTTTCAAGAAAGATGGCATGTCGACTCACAATCACATTGTGATCTTCTGGAATGTAGAAATAATATCCTAATGACTCTTTAGGATATCCTATAAATCGAGCTCTAAAGGATCTAAAGTCTAACTTATCCGCTTGTTATCTTTTGACATGAGCCGGACAACCCCAAATTCTAAGATGACTCAGACTTGATTTCTTACCATGCCATATCTCATACGGTGTGGTAGGAATGGTTTTAGAGAAAACCCTATTCAGTAAGTATATTGCAGTTAATAAATAGTATCCCCAATGAAAATCAAGGAGGTTTGTGAAGCTCATCATGGATCGGACCATATCTAATAGGATCCGATTCCTCCATTCTAAAACTCCATTGAGTTGAGGTGTTCCAGATGGAGTCTATTGAGAGACTATGGTATTTTCCTTAAGATAGTTCAGGAATTTTCGATAAAGGTATTCACCTCCTCGATCTGATCGAAGAACCTTAATGGATTTTTCTATTTGCTTTTCTACTTCATGTCTGAATTCTTTGAACTTTTCAAAAGCTTTCAGACTTGTGTCTCATAAGATACACATACCCATACCTAGATAAATCATCGGTAAAGGTTATGAAGTAGACAAAGTTGCCTCTAGCCGGCACATCAAATGGGCCACACACATTAGTATGTACTAGGGCAAGAAGATCCATGGCCCTTTCCCCATGTCCTACAAAAGGGAGCTTAGTCATTTTGCCATGAAGACACGATTCATAAATTGGATATGACTCGAAAGTCAATGAACTCAATAGCCCATTTTTCTTCAATTTGTTAATCCTATCATCTGCTATATGACCTAGCCTTAGGTGCCATAGATACCTATCATTTGGACTATCCCTGGCTTGTTTTGATTTTATGGCATTCACATTTTGCTCGATATTAAAAATAGATACATCAACATGTAACTGATAAAGATCGTTAATAAGGAAATCACTTGCAATTTTATTTCTTTCATAAAAAATGTTACAATGGTTCTTAAGAAAACTAATTACATAGCCTTCTAATGCAAGGCAAGAAACAGAAATCAAATTCCTGCTTGCTGAAGGCACATAATAACAGTCTTTTAACACTAAGTCTAAATCAGATGGTAATCGAAGAGGGTATGTTCCCACGATCACGGTAGCAACTCTTGCTCCATTTTCGATGCACAAGATCATCTCACCATCCCTCAACCTTCTGCTATTCTCAAGATCCTGCATAGAAGAGCACAAGTGAGCACTAGAACCAGAGTCAAGCATCCAACTAGATGTAGAAGAAATCGTAAGATTAGACTCAATAACGAGCATACCTTTAGAAGGACCTGCCTCCTTCTTCTTTAGGGTGGCCAGGTAAGTAGGGAAGTTTCACTTCCAGTGGCCATCATTGTTGCAATAAAAATACTTTTCTTTGTCAGCGGCCTTCTTCTTTAGCTCTGCCTTTTTCTTCTTTCCTCCTTCCATCTTCTATTTTTTTGTAGATTTCTTCTTCTTTCCAAAAGGCGTTCTTTTGGAAGGGTCCATTCCATTGCAAGCACTGAGCCTTTAGAACCTTTCCTGAAAAGCTCAGTGGTAACCAGCATGTTCATAAGTTTGGCTAAGAAATTTTGAAGTTTATGCATATGGTAGTTCATGATGAATTGCCCATACGCATCAATCAAGGATTACAGAATTATATTATTCTGTAGGTCCAAGTCCAACCTCACTCCAAGCTTCTCAAGCTCTTCCATGTCCTTGATCATCATCAGACAATGATTTTTGACTGACTACCCATCACACATCTTAGCCTTGAATAGTCGTTTAGTGACTTGATACTTGGCTGCATTACTTTATTCACCAAACATCTCCTGTAGGTGAGCCAACATTTGGCGAGCAGTCCTGATATCTTCATGTTGGCACTGAAGTTCATCAAACATCAAGACCAACATGTAGTATCTGGCCTTGTTATCATCATCTATCCACTTATCCAGAGATGCTCTCTGCTCAACGAATGGACGAACTGGTAAGGTGGGAGGGTCCTGGTCCAGTACATGAGTTAACTTCTTAGAATCTAAAATGATTTTGAAGTTTCAGAGCCAATCCTTATAATTGGATCCGATCAGTCTATGGGTGTCCAGGATACGTGCTAGTGGATTGGATGTAGATATTTTTCTGTAGAGAGTCAAAGTTTCTAATTAGATATTGTAATTAAGACTTAACCAATTTGTTTAGAAATTTTATTTTTAAATAAATTAGCTTCCACTATTTTCTCGAATCCCTACACTCTCTCTGTAGAGATGCGAAAATCTCTATGATTACTGATTTCTAGTGGATGGTGCAGTCCCACCGACTTACTCATCACCTCACCTAACAGTTATTGGTGATGGATTAGCCAATGAGCAAATAACTCTTATTTAATGATTCTCTAATCATGGTGCACCCTAACTTGGTCTCTAATTCATGAATCTCATCATGTTCGAAATATTGATCTACTCCTTAGTTAAGTCAGACCCACTATTTGCACAAATTAGATTTCTAATTGGGTCTCTCACCGTATCCAAAATATTGAGCCCAATCCATCCTCCAGCCTTTAGCATCCAATACCTAATAGACATGGTTGCATCTTTAAAGTGCAACTGAGCTACTGTAACCAACCGAGAACAATCAACTCCGAAAAGAGTCCGCACATCTACAATGGTGGAAGACCTTAGACTTAATCTTTTCTTAGGAAGATTTAATTCAGATCTCATTAAACTAGATTTGACATAGTCATAACCATTATGGCTAACCTAGTGGCATGGGTTAGCTTGGATTATTAACCACCTCAGATCAGAACTGAGCCAACAAACATGGCCAGATAAGTGAGACCGGTGGAAGGGATATGCCATTAACTCGACAAAAATGCATTCGAGTCAAGTAGCTCCCAATTAAAAACCAGTCAATCGTATCTGCCAAACTTACCTTATACACCAAATTATTAAGCCAGAATCAATTGGGTTAACCTACAATCCAGACTCTAACTACTGAGCCTAATTAGGTCTTAGCTTAATCGACCACTCACGTGACTCGATCTTGACCCAGACTTAATCCTATTAGGCTGGTCAATTTTAGCAGTGTTGATCCCATCTAACCAACTCTTGATTCGGTTTGATCAACCACTAGACCTAATTAAGCTACCCAAGCTCGAACCCAATTTTATGAACATGTCTTAGATCTAAAATTCTCAATTTTAGACCTAATTAATATTTTATAATATTAATTCTTAATTAAGTTTAGGATTCATAAATAAAACATGTAAATAAGAACCTAGGATTTCAGGATCTAGAATTTTGTAAAAAATAAGTTTTCAATTTTTGGTTAAGGTTGAATGCGTAGCACCCCTACACATCATAAGAATCCCATCGAATGAGAGGAGAAGGTCTTTAAATCCTACTTTATTTTTATGATCGGACAGCCAAGGAAAATGTCTTAATCAGAAATACAACTAATCTATAAAACTAATTAGATCTAAGCATATATCTCATATAAAAAATTGATCTAATTAAAATATGTTTTGCATACATCATATCATATATGTTTTTTAGATCTAAATTATCTCATAATCATCTAAAAAATTAAGTTTAAATTTGATCACATCAAATAAAATTTAATCTAGACCTTTTGTAGAACTATTTTACAACTAGTCTAAACAAGCAACTATCATATCTCATATGAATAAATTAAATTTAATTTATTTTTTATTTTTAGATATAATTATAATGTTTATAAGATCAAAAAATAATAAATAAATAGATCTCAAAATCATAATTAATCAAATAAAAATTATGATTATACTAGGCTATACATTGAACAATTCTATTCCTAGTCTAGTTATGTATCTCATACATTTTAGATCTAGATTAATTAATTTTAATTTTTCAATTTTTTAATTTTAGATCTAATCGTATCTTATGTAATATCTAAAATTACTAAATTATCATATTAAATTAGATCTAAATAAATTTTATGCAAGCTGGCTCTGATACCAGTTGAAGGGGAAATCCTGATTTTTTGGATCAGGTTTGTTCAAATCTGATTGGATCGAGAGGCATATTTCAAAAATTTTTTCTTAGATCCAAATTAGATCTAACACTTTTCAAATCTAATTTTATGATTTGATGAATATGAAAATTAAATAAATTAAATCTAAATTAATGTTACCTTGATTTGGATAATCCGATTATCCTTTGATGATCCTGTTGATTGCCTGAGGTTCTGGATCTAGCCACGCAAGCACCTAGCCTCTATCAGTATCTACTCAGGTTGGATCTAGAGATCCTCTCCTTCTTTATCATATCTCCAAAAATTAGATCTGAATCTTATTTGAAGGATCTTCAAAATTTCTTCTGAAGATTAGCAGTCGTCTCTGCAGCAGTGCTGCCTTCTTTCTTTCTCGTCAGCCTTTTCTTATCTGGATCGCACTAAACTAAAGCCCAACTTTCCTTGGGCATGGAGAGGAGAGAGAAGATTAGAGGATGGCATGGAGGAGGGAGAGGGGCAGCTTTGGAGTATGGGCTAAGAGGAACTCACAAAAGGTTGGGCGCAGATAGGGTTTATTTATAGACTCTGCTGTGCCACGCAGTGCTATATCATCCCGACCAATCGTACTGTTTCATGTAATCAGATCTAAATCTGATTGATGGGATGACATCACCTAATCCAATCAGATGAGAGCTCCACTGATTCATCCTTAGATGGCACCTAAGATTGGTCAAAATCTATAGGTAAAGGTCACCTAAGTTGAATCCAAGAAGCAACCTGGAGTCCCATCCATATGGGACTCCAATGTTTATCCACATGGGGCACACACCATCCTAGGCATGTGCCATCTATCTGCCTACCAAATGGTAGGTGGACTTGGTCAATAAGTCTCTCTTATGGGTGCATGATACATGGGCAGATGTCCAAGGGTCAAAGGATTATGTTTGACCAAAGTCAAAGGACAAGAATTATCGGATGACAGAAAATGGCAGGTGTTATCTCAAATTTATCTTATAAATTAAGATAATCCTTTTCTAACCTGAACAAGATTCAGTCAGACTAGGTAAAGGTACCTGAGTGAGCACAAACATATTTGGCTCAATCGAGATAACTTTTAATGATAATAGCAGGAGAACATTAGGCTCAATTGTGTGCTAGCTTGATTTTTTTAAACCTAATTGAATCTAATTTAAGTCAACTAAACTGAGTTTGTCTAACTGATGATATCCAAATCTAAATTCTTATTTGTATGACCCAGTTAGGTTCAGTTCTGTATAGTAATGGGATATGTCATGTTCTCCATCATCGGCATCATCGAAACTCCTTTCGATGGATCAGAACTCTTCTGATTTAGACAACTTGGAATGATCGATCATCTAAATCATTCTAATTGCTTCTAAAATCCATCAGTGACCCCTAGCAGTATACGGTGGCAACCCATCAAAACTGAAAACAAACCTCTTGGTGTAGCTACTTGTGTGATTAAGTTCTTCTATCTTGAGCCCTGATCAGATTAGGATTACTCGTCAAACCCTAATTTCTATCATATGATTTAATCATTCGATTCAAGTTCGATGTGAAAATCTTAATAGAAACTCCTTTTATTATTTCACTCTCTTCCATGGCCATGGGCTTATGGACTTGACTCTCATCATCATCATAGGACTGCTCCTCATCCACCGAGGTAGATAGATTCCCTCTTGGTGCAATCCAATTCCTACAATGAACATACTATAGCCAACATACACCTTAGAGTTTCGAATGGCTAGGAGATCGAGTCATGGTGTAGTCAAACTATAATACCCTCAAGATGAACTACCGATGCACCTCAGATCAAAGAACCAGACACATCACTATAGTTTCGAGTCAGTCATCGATGAGAAGGTAGACTTTCTTATGACTGCTCGAGGTGGTCACACTCAGTGCCCTCATTCTCTAATGAGTACCTATACTCTCGCTCTGTTGTCTCTATATCATAGACTTAAGATTCATCTACTATAAAGAAGCGATTGTATACTAACCTTCCGGATCAATCACCATCCTCATGATGATCTTATGGTCAGGAGCATTTTATGAGTTAATAATGAAAATTTTTATCTTAAATTTTCAACTCTTGAAAATAAGAATTATGATTAGCATTAACTCAAGGGATGTATCATAGACACTAAATACACATATGTGATAGAAAATAACTCATTTTATTATTTATAGTCAAAATTATAATTTTGCCCCTAGAAGTGTATTACAAGTGTCAGCCAATTCTGACTTCTAGAGCGCACATATCTAATAATGAGGGCCATTGTCTGAGCCTCTCCCCTCTTCTTATCTTAAGTTAACGAGGCCTTCGACTTTGCTCACGTTAGGATGAGGTTTTCCTTCTATTCCTAATATGACTTATGGGGGCACATTTGGCCCATTGACAGGGCCTCTTCCTCCATTCCATCTTAAATCAATGAGGCCTTCAACTTTGCTCATGTTAGGATAAGGTCCTCCTTCTATTTCTAACATGGCTGCACTTATCACATGGTCAAGTTTGGACTGTAACTCTCCACCATTATAGTTGTACAATAAAGATTTGGATGTTAAAGTAGGAGAATTTCATTGCAACCAAATTATTGGTAATACATCCAAAGATTTTCTGAATTTCATGGTCGGGGTAGATCTTCTCCTTCCAGCTTCTTCAAATAATATGTCCCTGGTCGGATGATTTCTTTGATCTCATAGGATTCTTCCCAATTTGGGGCAAGCTTTCTCTGATTCTGAGTCTGTGCAATAGCCGCTCGCCGAAGTACTAAGTTCCCTACTTTGAATATTTTGTCTTTAACTTTAGACTTGTAGTAACGTGCTACTTTTTGCTTATAGGCTGTCATCCAAACTTGAGCTTTTTTCTATTTTTCCTCCTATAAGTCGAGATTAGCCCTGAGGTCCTATGAGTTATGCTACTCATTGAATGCCATGACTCATGTTGACGAAAGTTTAAGTACTATTGGGATGACCACTTCTATTCTAAAATCTAAAGCAAATGGGGTTTTCCCAGTTGGCAATCTTTGGATAGTTCGGTATGCCCAAAGCACATGATAGAGTTCATGAACCCAAATTTTTTTTACTCTTTTAAGTCTTGCTTTGATATCTTGTAGCAGGGTTCTATTTGTTACTTCGGCTTTGTTGTTTGCTTATGGATGGGTAACTGATGTAAAATGATGGAGGACATTCAAATCTTCATAAAATTCGATAAATCTTGCTCTGATAAACTACCATCCATTATCTCCTCTGACTTCTCTGACCCCATAGCTTGTTCGAAACTTCATTTTTATGTAGCATGTTGATACTACTACCTGAAGTGTGTTTAGACTAGGTCAGTCGAGAATTGCGTTATAAGCCAATGGAGCTTTTACTACCAGAAAGTCCACCTATGCCTTGGACTATTTTGGGTATTATCTTGTAGCCATGATCAAAGTTATTACGCCTTCAACTGGTACTGCATCATCAGTGAAGCCTACCAATGGGGAGTCCATGGGTCCATGCTGACTATGAGGTATAGACATTTTAGAGAAAACATCATAAAACAAGACATCAGCCAAACTTTCATTATCAATAAGGATATGGCATACATCATAGTCTGTAATATTTAAAGCAATTACAACCATGTCATTATGCAGAAACTAAACTCCCTTGGCATCTGCTTCAATAAAAGTCAGGGTCTCCTTAATTCTCCACCTCTTTGTCGGTCCCCCAGATCTAGTGACCTCCTCTTGTCGAAAGCCCCTAGAGATGGTGTTAATGATGTCGAGAGGTAGTCGATCTCCTTGCTATTCCTCCCTCCTTAGCTATTCTGGTTGTGGTAGTGCCCTTGGCTGATCTTCTCTTCTTTTGGGTCGATGTCATAGAAATCGATCAAGCCGACCTCACCTGATGAGCTCCTCGATCTCGTCTTAGAGCTGAATATATTCTTCAGTATCATGATCATGGTCATGATGGTAGAGATAGTATTTCTTAGGATTGTACTTACCAGGATGAGTGCGCATCCTTTTCGGCCTTGGTAGTTGCTCTTTGATCTTCATCAGTACTTATATTTTTGGAGTATTGAGGGGGGCATAGTTGTGAAATCTTTTAGAGGGAGAACTTTTTCATGCCCTTCTGTTAGGGATTCTTTGACAACAAGCTCAAGAAGGAGTTCAGGCTTGCTTGCAATCGGGGGGGGTCCGAGAGCATGGCCGAACTTCATTTGGCCTTTCTTCAACTACGGGCTTGCAAGATTCGTCTGCTTTTCACTCTTCTATAGCTTTCTTATCCTTCAACTTGAAGGCTTCTTCAGCTTCGGCATATTCTTCAGCTCGAGCTAGCAGATCGATAAAATTTCTAGGGTACTTCTTCTCTAGAAAGAACAATAGATCATTCTTTTGAAGCCCACCCTTTAGTGCGGCCATGGAAATGGACTGGTCCAGTTTCAAACCTCAAGGGTAGCAGCATTGAAGCAATTGACATAAGCCTGGATGAATTCTCTCTTTTTCTATTTGATGTTGATGAGGGAGTCCAAACCTTGTCTGGGATGTCGGCTACTGACAAAATGAGGTGCAAACTGATGGCTCATTTGGTCGATGGAAAAGGTCATACCCAACTTTAGTGCTGAGTATCAGTTTCTTGCTGCTCCCTTCAAAGTAGATGGGAAAGCTCAGCATAAGATGGTGATTGGTGCACCATGGAGCAAAATCATAGTTTGAAAGGCCTCTAGGTGGTCAATCGGATCAGTGGTACCATCGTAGATCTTGAATTAAGGGAGCTTGAAGTTTGGCAGGATTGGTTCCTACATAATTTGATGAGAGAAAGAAGGATCGATGCAGATATCATTATCGTGAGAGAAGGAAGTATGGCGGAGTTCCTCAATCCATCGATTCATTTCTTATAGCTTTTGATCCAGGAGATCTTCACGGTCATGGATCTCCAATGTTTTTTGATTGAACGGGTGTAGAGTCCCTCCAGGGGTAGAATTATGGTCAGAGCAGAGGCTCCCTACCCTCTACTTCTTTTTCTTGGAGGTGACTGGCCGACTTCGCCCAAGTCAATCATCCCCAGATTGGATCCTAGGGTTTTGAAGAAGCCTACTCCGATCGGACTGGCATCGAAGGTCGCTACTGCTGCATGGCCTACACTACTTCAGTAAGGCCCCTAACTTACTGAACCAGCAGGTTAAATTACTCTACATCCACCATCGCCACCGGTGGAGCTTGAGATGCTAGGGATGAGATAGGGATGGATAGATCTAGATGAGATCGGAGCACGAAGGTGGTCGACCATTGGGTGGAAGCCTTTCTAGGAGGCATCCTTGTGAGATCGACTGGGGAAGAAGAACTCCTAGAGGAAAGGAGAGAGATCTCTGTTGAGTACTCCTTTAAGAATAAGAGAACCTCAAGAGAAAGAGGGCTCTTCCTCTAGTGTTAATCCTATTGGTGCAAAATTTGGTTGATGCCAGAACCCACGTTGGAGTCAGAGAGGAGGAGGTCATCGCCAGATTCCTACAAAATAAGTCTCGATCGCAGTTGGGGGTGCTGGCTCTGGCAAGACCTCTAATGATCAAGTCAGCTCTTTCAGCCAATAGAAATGGAGTACTTAGAGAGGTTTTTAGTGAAGTTTTAAGAAGGAAAGAAGATCTTAGAGCCTAGAGAAGAAAGCATATCTAGAGGATCTCTTATATAGGTGGAGCTTGTAACAAACTGATAGTCACAATCATAACCATTCGATAGTGGGCCATTTGGGGCTACATGGAGTTTGTTATGGAGGGTAGTGTCCGTTGTCGTGATGTGCCAGTTTGTTGGGATTAAATAGTTAAAGTTCGGAGGAGGTAGGTGCTGGCGGCAAAGAGCTTCAAGTTTCATCAATTTTAGAGGAGTTTGGACTCTTTCAGGGTCATCTGTGTGTAAGTTGGTTAATGCTATGCAGATTGCTGGATTTGCATAGGCATGGAGGCCCTTCTAGATAACTGCATAGAGTTTGGTCGGAAGGGATTCGAAAGTCCACTGAAGAAATTTTGAAGAAAGTCTGTTGGAGGAATCTGAAAGGAGGTCTGCTAAAAGGATTTGAAAGGAGTTCGACTGACGAAAAAGTTCGATTGAGGATGAAGTCCGAAAGAAGTCTGACTGATGGAGGAGTCCAACTGAAGGAGAAGTTCAGAAGACTCACGATCGAAGAAGGCCGGCTGGAGGAATGTCAAAAGAAGCTTGCCTAGGATGGAGAAGTTTGACTGAAGGAGAAGTTCAGAAGACTTTTGATCGGGGAGAGTTGACTGCCTAGGGTGGAGGAACTCGGTGACCCCCGCCATTCAAGCTTATCTAGGCGAGGTCCAAAGGGATCTTGTGAATTTGGTTAAGGGTCAATCCTGGTTGTCGCTATTGGACGGGATCATTCAGCAATCAGATGTTTGGTAGAACTTTGACAGGAGTGGGTTCGCATCCAATATTGACATATCTCATTACCATACGAAACTGAATCTAACTGGATCATACAAATAAGGGTTTGAATATACATGTGATCAATTGATCTAATACAGTTTGATTGATTTAGATTTGATCAAACTAGGTTCAAGAAAATCGTGTTAGCACATGATTGAGCCTAACATTCTCCTTCTGTAGTTTTTCTGATCTATCTCTATTAAAACAAATTTGATTTGACTCATCCCTGGATTGTAAATTGATTTATTTTCATTTGGCTGGAACTTGTCTAGGTCAAATTAATTCTTGAAATAAATCCATTCTAAAATATAATTAGACTAGGGTCAATAGTTGACCCAATTGAGAGTCACAGGATCAAAGCCTTCTAAAAAATTTTCTAGGAAGTCTTTATTAGGAATAGTATCCCAAAGCCAATCATCAGCTTGTTGATGATTGAGCTAATTTATGAAATTATATATAAATTATTAATTAAAAAAAGTTATTTTATTTTTTCATCATAAATCATTCATCTTTTAATGAACTCCTATCTATTGTGATGAAGTTCTTAGAACTATTTAGAATTGACGAAGAAAGATTTATCGTTTAGTCCTTAAATATGTTTGCGACCAAATGATATAATGTTATGAAGGATGACAACATTTATCGAGTATAGGTTATTGTGTGCTACATAGGTTGGTTGTTCTCTTAACCAAGGAGTATAGAGACACTGGTATGGCATGCAGGTGAGATGTAGTGGCACATCTACACTGAATGTGATCGACACCAGAGCTTTTTTGCTATTAAGAATTACTTTGATGGAATATGGGAATAAGTGTCGCTCCAACCTGAGATCACTATGATGACTTTCAAGCAACTCACTGTGCTTTGGTGTTGAACTACCTGAATTTCTAATTCAACGATGGAAGATTTTTAGGTACAGTCAAGTACTTGAGGAGTTGGTGCATGAGTCAAGATAGGATTGACCACTTTTAGGCTTAGGAGTTGTGTTCAATAGTATTTCAATTTAGCAAAGCCTTGGCTAGGATAGTCCTTATGAGGGGTCACAGGACTAATTACTTTGAGACATGATTTAGATGTATTCTACGGTTGACAGAAACCCTACGTCATCTTATGTACAGATCAAAGGGGATGAATTCATATGAAAAATATCCGTAGTAAGTGCTAGGAACTTTCTTCGTGTTAGATATATGTGCCCTAGAAGCCAGAATTGGCTGACACTTGTAATACACTTCTAGGGGCAAAATTATAATTTTGACTAAAATCAATAAAATGGGTTATTTTCTATCACATATGTGTATTTAGTGTCTGTGATACATCCTTTGAGTTAATGGTAATGATAATTCATATTTTCAAGAGTTGAAAATTTAAGACATGAATAATCATTATTAACTCATAAATTGCTCCCGACCATAGGATCATCACGAGGATGGTGATTGATCCGGAAGGTTGGTGTACAATCGCTTCTCTTTAGTAGATGAGTCTTGAGTCTACGGTGTGGAGACACCGGAGCGAGAGTACAGGTACTCGTTAGAGAACGAGGGCACTGAGCGTGACCACCTCGAGTAGTCATTAGGGAGTCTACCTTCTCGTCAATGACTGACTCGATGCTGCAGTAGTGTGTCTGGTTCTTTGACCTGAGGATGCATCGGCAGTTCACCTTGAGGGTGTTATAGTTTGACTACACCATTACTCGGTCTCCTAGCCATATGGAACCCTGAGGTGTATGTTGGCTATAGCATGTTCATTGTAGGAACTGGATTGCATCAAGATGGAATCTATCTACCTCGGTGGTAGAGGAGCAGCCCTATGATGATCATGAGAATCAAGTCCAGAAATCCATGGCCATGGTAGAGTGAAATAATAGAAAGAGTTTCTATTTAGATTTTCACATTGGACTCGAATCGAATGATTACATCATATGACAGAGACTAGGGTTTGACGAGTTTCACCTTAACCCTAATCTGATCGGGGCTCAAGATAGAAGAACTTGAATCACACAGGTAGCTGCACCAAGAGGTTCGCATTCAGCTCTGATGGGTTGCCACCATATACTGCTAGGTGTCACTGGTGGATTTTGGGAGCAATTAGAATGATTTAGATGATCGATCATTCTAGCTGTTCGAATCAGAAGAGTTCTGATCCATCGAAAGGAGTTTCGATGATGTCGATGATAGAGATCATGACATATCCCATTACCATACAGAACTGAACCTAACTGGGTCACACAAACAAGGGTTTGAATCTGGTGATCATCAATTGAACTGATCTAGTTCAATTGATCTGAATGAGATTCAATTAGGTTCAAGGAAATCGTGCTAGCACTCGATTGAACCTAACGTTCTTCTTTTGCTATCATAAATAAGTTGTCCTGTCTGAGCCAAAGGAGTTTGTGCTCAATCAGAGGCCTTCATATGGTCTGACTGGAGGTTGTCCAAGTCAGAAAAGGTTGTCTTATTTTGTAAGACATTACCTGCCATTTTTGGTCACCTGCCA
The DNA here is from genome assembly GCA_006176705.1 of Cocos nucifera. NCBI lineage: Eukaryota > Viridiplantae > Streptophyta > Magnoliopsida > Arecales > Arecaceae > Cocos > Cocos nucifera. The sequence continues at coordinate 34,455 of QRFJ01005585.1, forward strand.
TTTCTTGTTCTTTGACTTTGGTCAAAAGTCTACCTTTGACTGGTCAAACGTTGACCATTGACACTTTGACTTTTGACCACATGTCATGCACCTATTGGAGAGCTGGTGGGGGCCTGTCCCCCTGCCAGAACCTGGCAAGGAGAAGGGCGCACGCCACCCTAGGCGTGTGCCCAAGTTGGAGGCGCCTAGGAGTCCTTGTTGGACAAGGACTCCATCTCCTTTTTGGATTCCAATTAGAGTTCTTCTAAGAACCAACTTTGACTGGTCTTAGGCACCCTCTAAGGAGGAATCCAGGGGACTCTATTCCCACCAATCAGATTTAGATCTGATTTCACAAAGGGTTGTGATTGGTTGGGAAGAAGAGGAGTTGGATCATAGCTAGTCTATAAATAAGACCCTGTACCCAACTCAGATTAAAAAGAGATATGATGAGATCATAGTTTCCCCATGCCCCAAGGCTGCCTCTCCCCTCCCTCTCCATGCCAAACCACCTTCTCCCCTTGCTCTCCACGTCCAAAAGGAGTTTTGGACCTTGGTTGGTGCGATTCAGATCAAAGAAAGGCGATCAAAAGTAAGAAGGCTGCGCTGCTGCAAAGGACGACTGCTCATCTTCAAAAAGAGTTTTGAAGATCCTCCAGATCAGATCCAGATCTAATTTTTGGAGGTGTGATAGAGAAGAAGAGGATCTCCAGATCCAACCTGAGTGGATACCGGTAGAGGCCAGGCGCTTGCGTGGCTAAGATCCAGAACCTTCCGCTGCAAACAGGATCATCAACAGGGTAATAGGATTACCCAAATCAGGTAAATTAAATTTGATTTAATTTATCTTATTTTAATTTTATTTTATTAAAATAATAAGAATCAGATCTGAAACATATCAAGATCTGATTTGGGATCAAGAGAAAAATTTTTGAAATATATCTCTTGATCTGATCAGATCTGAACGAACCTGGACCGGGAAATCAGGATTTCCCTTCAACTGGTATCAGAGCCATGGTTCTAAAATTATTTAGATCTGATTTTAAATTTATTTTAATTAGAAAATAAGTGATTTTCAGATGTCACATGAGATGTGATCAGATCTGAAATCAGAAAAAATTAAAATTAAATGATTTGGATCTAAGATTAGAAGATATGCATGACTAGTTCTAGAATAGAATAGTTCTATAGAATAGTCTTGCATGTTTTTGATTTAATCTGATTAAATCATATTTTAGATCTTTTTATTTACTATTTTTTGATATTATAAGTGTTATAATAACATCTAAAAAATAGCAAATAAAAATTATTTAATTTTTAAATATCATATGAGATATGATTGATGCATGTCTAGACTAGTTGTAGAATAGTTCTACATAATTATCTAGATTAGAATTTATTTTGATTAGATCAATTTAAATCTAATTTTTTAGATTATTATGAGATAATTTAGATCTGAAAATATGCATGATTTGATACATGAGATGTATGCAAAATATGCCATGATTAGATCTAATTTGTATATGAGATATATGATATAGATCTGATAACTGTTTTGTAGTATTGACATGTTCCTGATTAAGGCGTTCCTCTTGGCCGTCCGGTCATAAGAACGAAGAAGGGTTTAAAGGCCCTCTCTTCCCATTCGATGGGGTGTTCTTATGATGTGTAGGGGTGCTGCGTGTTCGTCCTTAATCAGAAACCCAAAACTTACTTTCTGCAAAACCCTAGATCCTGAAACCCTAGGATTTATTGTGCATATTTTGTTTATGAACCCTACTTAATTAAGAATTAAGTTTATGGAATATTAATTAGGTCTAAAATTGAGAATTTCAGATCTAAGACATATTCATAATACTGGGTTCGGGCTTGGGTAGCTCAATTAGGTCTAAGCGGTTGATCAAACCGAATCAAGAGTTGGTTAGATGGGATCAACAATGCTTAAATTGACCAGCCTAATAGGATTAAGTCTGGGTCAAGATCGAGTCACGATCAAGCAAGACCTAATTAGGCTCAGAGGTTAGAGTCTGGATTGTAGGCTAACCCAATTGGTTCTGGACTCAACAATTTGGTGTCTAAGGTAAGTTTGGCACAGACGACCGACTGGTTTTTAATTGGAAGCTACTCGACCTGAATGCATTCTTGTACGAGTTAATGGCATATTCCTTCCACCGGTCTCACTTACCTGGCCATATCTGTTGACACAGTTCTGATCTGAGGTGGTCAATAATCCGAGCTAACCCATGCCACTAGGTTAGTCATAATTGTTATGACTAAGCCAAGTCTAGTTTAATGAGACCTGAATCAATTCTCCCTAAGAAAAGATTAAGTCTGAGGTCTTCCACCATTGTAGATGTGCGGGCCCTTCCCGGGGTTGATTGTTCTCGGCTGGATACAGTGGCTCAGTTGCACCGGGAAGATGCAACCATGTCTATTAGGCATTGGATGCTATGGGCTGGAGGATGAGTTGGGCTCAATATTCTGGATACGGTGAGAGACTCAATTAGGAACCCAGTCTATGCAAATGGTGGGTCTGACTTAACTAAGGAGTGGATCAATATTCCGGATACGGTGAGATTCATGAATTAGAGACCAAGTTTGGGTGCACCATGATTAGAGAATCATTGAACAAGAGTTGTTCACTCATTGGCTAACCCATCACCAATAACTGTTAGGTGAGGTGATGAGTCAGTTGGTGAGACCGCACCACCCACTAGAAATCATTAATCGTGGAGATTTTTCGCATCTCTACAGAGGGAGTGTAGGGATCCGAGAAAATAGTGGGAGCTAATTTGTTTAAAAATAAAATCCCTAAACAAATTGGTCAAGTCAAAATTACAGTATCTAACTAGAATCTTTGACTCTCTACAGGAAAATGTCTGCGTCCAACCCATTGGCACGTATCCTGGACACACATAGACTGACTGGACCCAATTATAAAGATTGGCTCAGGAACTACAAAATTATTTTGGGTTCGAGAAGTTAACCCATGTTTTGGACCAGGACCCTCCCACCTTACCAGCCCGTCCATCCACTGTTGAACAGAGAGCGTCTCTGGAAAAATGGATTGACGAAGATAATAAGGCCAGATATTACATGTTGGGCTCGATGTCTGATGAGCTCCAGCGCCAACATGAAGATATCGGGACTGCTCGCCAAATGTTGGCTCACCTGCAGGAGATGTTTGGTGAACAGAGTCGCGCAGCCAAATATCAAGTCACGAAATGACTTTTTAAGGCTAAGATGCGTGATGGGCAGTCAGTCCAAGATCACTGTCTGACAATGATCAAGGACATGGAAGAGCTTGAGAAGCTCGGTGTGAAGTTGGACTTGGACCTGCAGAACGATATTATTCTGCAATCCTTGACTGATGCATATGGGCAATTCATCATGAATTACCACATGCATAAACTTCAAGAATTCCTTGGCCGAAGTTAATGAATATGCTGGTTACCGCTGAGCTTTCTATGAAAGGTTCTAAAGGCTCAGTTCTTGCTATGGAACGGACTTCTTCCAAAAGAAAGTCTTATGGAAAGAAAAAGAAGTCTGTGAAAAAGCAAAAGGTGGAAGGATCAAAGAAGAAGAAGGCAGCCGAAGAAGAAGGCCGATGGCAAAGGAAAGTGTTTCCATTGCAACAGCGACGGCCATTGGAAGCGGAACTGCCCTACTTACCTGGCCACCCTGAAGAACAAGAAGGAAGGTCCTTCTGGAGGTATGCTCGTTATTGAGTCTAACCTTACGGTTTCTTCTGCATCCAGTTGGGTGCTTGACTCTGGTTCTAGTGCTCATCTGGTCATGCAGGCTTGGAGGAGGCGAGAGACTGCCCATACCCTCTTCGATTACCATCTGGTTTTACCAGCAGAATTTGATTTCATGCTTAGCACAAGAAGGTTATGTGATCACCTTCTTTAAGGACCATTGTAACATTCTTTATGAAAGAAATAAAATTGCAAATGGTTTCCTTATTAATGGTCTTTATCAGCTACATATTGATGTACCTTTCTAACTATCGAGCAAAACGTGAATGCCAAACGACCTAGGGATAGTCCAAACGACAGATATCTATGGCACCTGAGATTAGGTCATATAGCAGAAGATAGGATCAACAAATTGGAGAAAAATGGGCTATTGAGTCCATTGACTTTTCGAGTCATATCCAACTTGTGAATCTTGTCTTCAAGGCAAAATGACTAAACTCCCTTTTGTTGGACATGGGGAGAGGGCCACAGATCTCCTTGCCCTAGTACATACTGATGTGTGCGGCCCATTTGATGTGCCGGCTAGAGGCAATTTTGTCTACTTCATTACCTTTACCGATGATCTGTCTAGGTATGGGTATGTGTATCTTATGAGACACAAGTCTGAAGCTTTTGAAAAGTTCAAAGAATTCAGACATGAAGTAGAAAAACAAACTGGAAAACCCATTAAGGTTCTTCGATCAGATCGAGGAGGTGAATACCTTAGCCGGGAATTCCTAGACTATCTTAAGGAAAATGGCATAGTCTCTCAATGGACTCCACCAGGAACACCTCAACTCAACGGGGTTTCAGAACGGAGAAATCGGACTCTATTGGATATGGTTCGATCCATGATGAGCTTCACAGACCTCCCTGATTTTCTTTGGGGACACTCATTGTTAACTTCAATCTATCTACTGAATAGGGTTCCCTCTAAAACCGTTCCTACCACACCGTATGAGATATGGCACGGTAAGAAACCAAGTCTGAGTCATCTCAGAATTTGGGGTTGTCCGGCTCATGTCAAAAGACAACAAGCGGACAAGTTAGAGTTTAGGTCCTTTAGAGCTCGATTCATAGGATATCCTAAAGAGTCATTAGGATACTATTTCTACATTCCAGAAGACCACAATGTGATTGTGAGTCGACATGCCATCTTTCTTGAAAAATAGTTTATTCAAGATAGCGGCATTGGAAAGCAGATTAAGCTTGATGAGAAAGTCTCACAAGCAGAACGAGCTAAGGACCAAGTGGAACCAAATCAGGTTGAGCCAATAAGAACACTACCTCCTCCACCTCGTAGATCGGAAAGAGTTTCCGTCCCCCTGAAAGATACTTAGGTATTATTTCAGAGGATGTAGAGGAAATGTTCCTCGTAGGTAATGGTGCTCATGGTGATGATCCCAAAACCTACAACGAGGCGATATCAGATATCGACTCCGAGAAATGGCTAGAGGCAATGCAGTCAGAAATTGACTCGATGCACTCAAACCAAGTCTGGACCTTGGTAGATCCACCAGAAGGTATAGTACCTATTGGGTGTAAATGGATCTTCAAGAGAAAGATTGGTGCAGATGGGAATGTGGAGACATTCAAGGCTAGACTGGTGGCAAAAGGTTATAGTCAACGCGAAGGCATTGACTATCAGGATACCTTTTCCCCAGTAGCTATGCTAAAATCCATCCGCACATTGCTTGCCTGTTGCAGCCTATTTCGATTATGAAATATGGCAAATGGACGTGAAAACGGCATTCCTAAATGGATATCTTGAGGAAGATATCTATATGGAACAGCCGCTAGGTTTCACATCCAGTGATACTGATCACAAGGTTTGCAAGCTGCAAAGGTCCATATATGGACTTAAGCAAGCATCTCGGAGCTGGAACACTCGTTTCAATGATGTGATCAAAAAGTTTGGTTTCATCAAAAATGAAGAGGAACCATGTGTTTTCAAAAGGGTCAGTGGGAGCGCTGTTGTCTTCCTCGTATTGTACGTGGATGACATCCTCCTTATTGGGAATGATATTCCCATGTTGACATCAGTCAAGATGTGGTTGTCCAAGGAATTCTCCATGAAAGACCTAGGTGAAGCATCCTTTATTCTAGGAATTAAGGTCTATAGGGATAGACCGAATAGGATGCTAGGACTTTCACAGAAGATGTACATAGAGGAAGTACTAAAGAGGTTTAGTATGGAAAACTCTAAGAGGGGATTAATACCCTTCAGACATGGTATTCATCTTTCCAAGAAGATGTGCCCCAGCACACCTGAGGAAATAGAACGCATGAGCAAGATCCCTTATGCTTCTGCAATAGGGAGCCTCATGTATGCCATGCTATGTACACGACCTGATATAGCCCATGCTGTGAGTGTCACAAGCAGATATCAGTCAAATCCAGGTGAAGAACACTGGACTTCTGTGAAATGTATCCTTAAGTACTTGAGAAGAACTAAGGATATGATGTTGGTCTTTGGTAATGGAGAACTCCAAGTCCAGGGATACACAGACTCGGACTTCATGTCCGATATAGATGATCGAAAGTCGACATCTGGCAGACTGTTTGTGTGCAATGGTGGTGCTGCAGAAATTGGAAGAGTTCCAAGCAAACGGTGATACCACCTCATCCGCGATTACCTTGAGAAAGGGTTACGTTCGAGGTCAAGAGAGTCAACTCCGCAGATAATGTGGCAGACCCACTTACAAAGCCGTTGGGCCAGCAGAAGATCGAAGCCCACCTTGAGAAGATGGGACTTAGACTTGTAGCCAATTGGCTTTAGGACAAGTGGGAGATTGTTAGATATATGTGCCCTAGAAGCCAGAATTGGCTGACACTTGTAATACACTTCTAGGGGCAAAATTATAATTTTGACTATAATCAATAAAATGGGTTATTTTCTATCACATATGTGTATTTAGTGTCTGTGATACATCCTTTGAGTTAATGGTAATGATAATTCATATTTTCAAGAGTTGAAAATTTAAGACATGAATAATCATTATTAACTCATAAATTGCTCCCGACCATAGGATCATCACGAGGATGGTGATTGATCCGGAAGGTTGGTGTACAATCGCTTCTCTTTAGTAGATGAGTCTTGAGTCTACGGTGTGGAGACACCGGAGCGAGAGTACAGGTACTCGTTAGAGAACGAGGGCACTGAGCGTGACCACCTCGAGTAGTCATTAGGGAGTCTACCTTCTCGTCAATGACTGACTCGATGCTGCAGTAGTGTGTCTGGTTCTTTGACCTGAGATGCATCGGCAGTTCACCTTGAGGGTGTTATAGTTTGACTACACCATTACTCGGTCTCCTAGCCATATGGAACCCTGAGGTGTATGTTGGCTATAGCATGTTCATTGTAGGAACTGGATTGCATCAAGATGGAATCTATCTACCTCGGTGGTAGAGGAGCAGCCCTATGATGATCATGAGAATCAAGTCCAGAAGCCCATGGCCATGGCAGAGTGAAATAATAGAAAGAGTTTCTATTTAGATTTTCACATTGGACTCGAATCGAATGATTACATCATATGACAGAGACTAGGGTTTGACGAGTTCACCTTAACCCTAATCTGATCGGGGCTCAAGATAGAAGAACTTGAATCACACAGGTAGCTGCACCAAGAGGTTCGCATTCAGCTCTGATGGGTTGCCACCATATACTGCTAGGTGTCACTGGTGGATTTTGGGAGCAATTAGAATGATTTAGATGATCGATCATTCTAGCTGTTCGAATCAGAAGAGTTCTGATCCATCGAAAGGAGTTTCGATGATGTCGATGATAGAGATCATGACATATCCCATTACCATACAGAACTGAACCTAACTGGGTCACACAAACAAGGGTTTGAATCTGGTGATCATCAATTGAACTGATCTAGTTCAATTGATCTGAATGAGATTCAATTAGGTTCAAGGAAATCGTGCTAGCACTCGATTGAACCTAACGTTCTTCTTTTACTATCATAAATAAGTTGTCCTGACTGAGCCAAAGGAGTTTGTGCTCAATCAGAGGCCTTCATATGGTCTGACTGGAGGTTGTCCAAGTCAGAAATAGGTTGTCTTATTTTGTAAGACATTACCTGCCATTTTTGGTCACCTGCCATTTCTTGTTCTTTGACTTTGGTCAAAAGTCTACCTTTGACTGGTCAAACGTTGACCATTGACACTTTGACTTTTGACCACATGTCATGCACCTATTGGAGAGCTGGTGGGGGCCTGTCCCCCTGCCAGAACCTGGCAAGGAGAAGGGCGCACGCCAACCCTGGCGTGTGCCCAAGTTGGAGGCGCCTAGGAGTCCTTGTTGGACAAGGACTCCATCTCCCTTTTTGGATTCCAATTAGAGTTCTTACTAAGAATCCAAGTTTGACTGGTCTTAGGCGCCCTCTAAGGAGGAATCCAGGGGTCTCTATTCCCACCAATCAGATTTAGATCTGATTTCACAAAGGGTTGTGATTGGTTGGGAAGGAAGAGGAGTTGGATCACAGCTTAGTCTATAAATAAGACCCTGCGCCCAACTCAGATTAAAAAAGAGATATGATGAGATCAGAGTTTCCCCACGCCCCAAGGCTGCCTCTCCCCTCCTTCTCCATGCCAAACCACTCTTCTCCCCTTGCTCTCCACGTCCAAAAGGAGTTTTGGACCTTGGTTGGTGCGATTCAGATCAAAGAAAGGCGATCAAAAGCAAGAAGGCTGCGCTGCTGCAAAAGGACGACTGCAGATCTTCAAAAAGAGTTTTGAAGATCCTCCAGATCAGATCCAGATCTGATTTTTGGAGGCGTGATAGAAAAAAAGAGGATCTTCAGATCCAACCCGAGTGGATACCGGTAGACGCCAGGCGCTTGCATGGCTAAGATCCAGAACCTTTCGCTGCAAACAGGATCATCAACAGGGTAATAGGATTACCCAGATCAGGTAAATTAAATTTGATTTAATTTATCTTTTAATTTTATTTTATTAAAATAATAAGAATTAGATCTGAAATATATCAAGATCTGATTGGGATCAAGAGAATAATTTTTGAAATATATCTCTTGATCTGATCAGATCTGAATGAACCTAGATCGAGAAATTTGGATTTCCCTTCATGATCAATAAAAGATTGATTAGTGATTTGATCACTAATTAACTCAATTTTATTGAGTGATTATTTTTGTATCAAGATCAATTGAATTTGATTCATTTAGATTTGACCCAATTTGGTTATAAGATGATCGAATCATCAAGGAGGTTTAATTTCTGATTTGATCAGATGTTTGGGTTAATTAATTCTTGATTTGATTAGAATTTAGCTGAGCCTAATTAAGCCTAAATAAGTTGAATTTAATCTGATCTAATTGGGCCTAACCAATTTGAATTAGATTGGTTCAATTGGATGATAAATAATAGACTAGTTTGACTAGTCTTCTCATGTGCCACATCACCCTTTATTTTGTGCCATACTATCAAAGAGGTTTCTCATGAATATTTTTTTCATGCAAGGGAGGGCATGCATTCTCCCTTCTCACGTGCCATATGGATTAGGTTTAATCTGGTTACAAGTTCAATTCAAATAAAATTTGAGTTTGAATGGATAACCAGTTGATCTAAACCTCTCCCTCATGCCTCGCTTTATTTGTGTGATCTATAAAATGTTTGATTTTATGGGTGTGCAAAAAAAGATAGCTAACGAAGAGAGGAGAGTGTAATGGAGAGAAGAGAAAGTCTCTTCTCTGTGTGCGTGAGTAAAACCAGAAAAGAGTTCTAGGTGCAAAGTTTTTTTTTGGATGAGTGCATATCCTAAAATTTGTCTAGGGTTTGGGATTTAAATTTATGAGGAATGAGGTTCGTGAGTACACAAATCTTGGTGAAAAATCTTTGCTAAATCTTTTCTACATTCATTGGGATCTGGAGCATCTAAAGACTTGGTGAAGAAATTCAAAAGAGTTTGATCTGCATCAGCCTATAAAGACTTCTACACGAGCAAGCACTCGGAAGGAGTTGATCGAGATCAGGGCCTCATGAGGATTACTTGTGGAGGCCAGACATGTGTGTGGTTGCATTGTGGCGATCAGATCTACACCAAGATCAAATTGCGGAGATCATCTACCCATGAAAAGATAATGTATTTTGAACACGTAGAAATAGTAAAATAGTTTTACTGTACTTGCTATTTTATTTTTTAGATATGCATGCGTATATGATACATTAGATGCTGATTGTATAGGATTTTCAGTTTCGATCTGTAGCTCCTATTATTAATTTGATTAATAATAGTTTTTGCTATGTACGATTTTTGAAAAAGTTTTCAAAAATAAAGCTAGAAATCCTACGCGTTCTCTTGAATTGGTTTTTAGAGCAGCAGATTCTTTGATGTATTATATATGCATGTTTTAGATTATTTTTAGATTAGATCTAAATAATAATCTGATCTAAAAATTAAAAATGATGATCGCACGGACTGTAGGTTGTCTTGCTGTAAGATTTACCCCTTATAGTGTAGATGTTGTCCTGGTATGTTGCGATGTAGATCTAGAAAATTGATTATAAAACTTTAGATTATATCTAATAATTTTATAATACGTTTAAAAATTTTAATATAAATTTTATCATGAAAAAATGTTTAGAATAGATCTAAATAATTTCATGATTTTTATGTGGATTACATAGTTTTAGATTAAACCTGAATAGGATCTTAGGAAGGTTCTGTTCACTGATCAAGGTGGCTCGCTCAGGAATCGAGCCAGCTCGACCAGCAAGCCAGCCATGATATGCTTTCTGGATTGATGCTCCAGCCAGCTTGGTTAGGAATCGAGCCCGCTCGACTTCAATTCGGGCCAACTTAGATACGATCCGAGCCTGCTCGACGAAAATGTTAGGCTTCTGGCCTTTTGCCCGACACGGCTATCTTAGAAACCAAGCTGGCTTGACTTCTATTCAGACTAGCTCGGACTGGATCCAAGCCAGTCCAATTGAGAAGTTGGCTGAAGATCTAAATTGGCTGGTTTTATGTGATCTAACGTATATCTAGTGCTTGTTTATGAAATATGTCGATCTATTTTTAAAATAAGTCGACCTATTTATTGAAACAGTGCTAGGATGTAGAGAACCTTTCAAAATTTAAAAAATATTTTCAAAATATCGAACCCCAACCCTCAGCCTTAAACCTAATTAAAAATTAAGCATGATTAATATGGGTTTAGAATTATGAATTAAAGATCCTAAGACATTGATCATAAAATTATGGGTTAATCGAGTTAGTTGAATGAGATCTATTAATTGGGTTAGACCTAAGGTTAGTTAAAGAATGGACTAAATTAGAGTAATTTATCAAATCTAACCAAATATTGATTTAGATTAGGTCAAGGACTCTTTAGACCAAATTGCAATTATTGTAGTTGGTCAAGCCCATGCCTTTAATAAGGACCAAATGGACTTGATTCGTGGCTATGCGGTCGAATCTAAAACTGCTAGGTTGGTGAAATTGAAACTAATAAATCAGATGATGTCTAAGGTAAGTCTAGCAGCTCAGACCAGTGATTTTTAATTAGAAGTGCACTGATTTGATCTTTGATGAGTTAATGGCATATCCCTTCCACTAATCTCACTTACCTGACCATCCTAGTGAATTAGGTTTTGATTAGACCATCTGATGATTTGGACTCACCCATGTCAATTAGGTAAATCAGTTTGACTGATTTAGGTACTCCTAATGCTGGCTTGAATTAGGTCCTTATTGATCTGACTTGGTAAAGTCTGTAGGAGGATCCAAATTGGCTGATAAATTCTTCTTAAATTTGGTTAATAAAATCCTCTAAAATTATTAGGTCCTTAAAATGATAAAGTTATGGTGATAACTAAGTCATAGCCTCCCATTAAGTTGAGTGATAATGGGTCTATTAGTTTAATAATTATTGGAGGTCCCAAGACTTGGTGCTTATTGACTAATGAAATTATCATTCATAATATGATAATTTGGTCCTATCTTTCTAATGGTGGTTATGTTGGTTGGCCAAAGTCGAGCTTGATCATTCGTTGGTCTGATCCACCAAATATAGTCATGTTAATGGTTGGACCTAACTGGATCTTTTCAGTGGAGGCCAAAGCCTATTGATTAGACTTCTAGAGCAAAAATTAAATTACTAAAAATTATTTGGTGAAATAATTAATTGTGAACCTACCCATAAATGCACACGGGTTGACCAACCAAAGTTGGGCTCGTGTGTAGTCTATGTGGATTCTAGTATCCACTAAGGAATTAGGGGTAATTCCTTGAATTGGAGGTAGAGGCTACCGATACGAATAAAATAATGAGAGAACCTTTAGACTAAAGTCTAAATCTTTAGAGTAAATAATTCATATACTAATTAGGTCAATGGTTTTCCATTTGTGCAGAAATAGCTACTACCCTATCGCTCCAGTCATTGTTAGACAATGACTAACTCATAGGATCCAACTTCGATAGTTGGTATCGAAAGTTGAAGATCATTCTGGAGCATGAATGGATCTTATATATATTGACTAATCCGACACCTGAGAAGCTAGCCTCAAATGCTATTAAGATTGTAAGAGATACTTACCAGAAGTGGCTCAATGACTGCACCATTATTCAGAGCATTATGCTGGCGGTGATGAACAATGAGTTCAGCCACAAGTTTGAGAATGCCTAGCCCGAGGAGATGCTTCAAATATTGAATGACTCTTTTGGCACACCTGATGATGGCATAAAAATAGTTGTGCCATTTTCAATGCTCGTATGAGGGATGGGGCGTCAGTTATTGATCATGTATTGTACATGATCGAGATGATTGAATGTCTGAGTATGCTGAATTTTTTTCTGCATGAGCAGCTCGGGAAGGATGCGATCCTAAATTCATTGCTTAAGTCCTTCCTCCCTTTCCTTATTCATTTCAGAATGACAAAGCCTACAGTGAACTACCATGGGTTATTGGGGTTGCTGTAGAACTTTGAGAAGGATCATCAGCTCCAAAAGGGGTCGGTGAATGTTGTGGGAGGATTTTCTTCTGGTCGACCCTTTAAGAAAGAAAAGAAGAATAAGAAGAAGAAGAGCAAGAAGGTGTAGTCGCATGCTGGGACATCTACACAAGGTCAGACTAAGAAGCACAAGCCTGATCAAAGCTAGGCAGAGTGCTTTTTTTATAAGAAGCGGAAGCATTAGAAGAGAAACTATCCTCAATACATTTCCACCCTAGACCCGAACAGGCCAAGGAGTAAGCAAGTGGTTGCTACGCAAGGTAATTATATGATAATGCCTTGCAACTTTTCAATTTGTGATACTACTACCTAGGTATTGGATACTGGAAGCCCTTATCATATTTATAATTCGATGCAGGATTTATAGGTTAGTAGGCGATTTGGTGAAGGTGAGAGATTCCTGAACGTTGGAGATGGAAGACAAGTTCTAGTTCTAGCTTTAAGAATTATGAACCTTGTAATCAATTCTCATAGAGTTATTTTTAGTGATTGTCACTTTTGTCCAAATTTTTTATTTAATGTAATTTCTGTAGGCTTTTTGGCCAAGAATAGTTATCAGTTTTCAATAAAAGCAATTTTTTGTGATATCATTTTGAATGGTGTCATAGTTTTTGTTGGACAATTGAATAATGAAATTTATCTATTATCATAGCCTGTTAACATAGTCCAAACCTTTGGTAAATGCTCTAGAATAGATGATGTGTCAGATGTCTATCTTTGGCATTAAAGGCTAGGTCACATCAACAAGAATAGAATAAATAGATTGGCTCAAGAAGAAATTCTTAAGGTTAGTAATCGTGAATCACTTTCGACCTGTGAGTCCTATCTTCTTAGGAAGATGATCAAGTCATCCTTTATTAGAAAGGATGAACGTGCCAGTGAACTCCTGGATCTAGTACATACTGATGTATGTGGACCCATGAGCATAAGCACTAGAGATAGATATTTCTATTTTATAACCTTCACAGACGATCTATCAAGGTATGTCTATGTCTATTTAATGAAGCATAAGTCAGAGTCATTTGAAATGTTCAAACTATTCCATAATGAAGTAGAAAAGTAAACTGAAAAGAGTATTAAAATTCTTCGATCTGACTGAGAGGGTGAGTACCTTTTTGGTGAATTTCTGACATATCTTGGAGAGAATGGGATTCTCTCCAAATGGACTCTTGGAACACCACAGCATAACGGTGTGTTCGAAAGGAGGAATTGAATCCTGTTGGACATGGTTCGATCTATGATGGAATTTATTGGTCTATCGATCTTTGGGGATATGCACTCGAGTTAGCTTGTTATATTCTGAATAGAATTTCGAGAATGTCTGTTTCTAGAATGCCTTATGTGATGTGGACAAGGCATAAACTAGTACTCTCGTATCTTAGTGTTTGGGGGTATCCAGCTTATGTCAAATGATAAGTATCATAAATTTACCAATAAAAATATTAATTTATTAATTAATTTATATTATTTTTTAAAAATTATTAATTAATTGATATATATTTTTGAGAAATTCATATTTCTATTAATTAAAAAAATAATTAAAAAATACTAAAATTAAAAAATTAAATTTTATTATCAATGGAAAGAGCTTATTTTTTTGATCACAATGAAATAAGTTTTGAGCAAAATGAAGCTAAAACAGAGAAGATATGAATTTTTTAAAAAATAAAATAAATAAAAATAAAATAAAAAAAAAATGGCTCAACTGGCTCCGCAAGCCAGGCCACCAAACCAAGCCAAGCTATCAAAGCTGACTCAATTGCAGAAGCCGCCAGTCGGTCCACGATCCAAGTGTGGACCATCAGCTCAGCAGACACCAATGAATCATGATGCGACACATGACAGACCTAGACCCTTAAAGGATTCATAGAAATCTATCGCGACTCACTGCTATCTATTCATTTTTAACTATTTTAAGAAGTCGGATTAAACTGATAAATATGGTGTCTTAACGACGACATTGTGCTCTTATCAAGTTTTTGACACCGTTGCTGGGGAAGGAATAGATACTATTTTTTTAATTTTTTTTGATTCTTTTTATAAATTAATTATAAAGTTTTTTTAAATATTACTTACTAACTTTTTATTTATTTATTTTATAGAAAAAAAAGAAGGGAAAAGGAAGAAAGTATCTACTTTTGGTGAGATCAATCATAACCCTTATCTTCTTTTCTTTTTATTTATTTATTTATTTATTTACTTTATTTTTAAATTAATTTAAAAAATATTCATTTAAACTTAATTAAAAGTCTCATGATAAGATTAGAAATTCTAACTGTTTAGAGCATGTATCATATTAGTTTTATTTTTTTCTGGTGATTGCTAGAGGCAAGGTAAGCCTTTCAGAATTTAAATTGCATAGAACCCTTTGACTGAAATTTTTTTGTGCATATTCATATTAAACCAAATTAAGGACACAACCTAATTAAATAAGATAAGGTGGAGATTTGATCATCTGTGATCCACAAACAACCAATCAGCATCCTGCATTGACCTAAGCCTTTAATTTTAAAATTAATTAGACATCAACCCTAGGAACTCGAGCTTAATAAGATAAGGAACCCTAAGAGTTGAACCAAGTTAGGGTTAGTCAATATGATTGATGTCTAGAAAAGTGGTTCAGAGATGACTGGACCCGAAGGAAGGTGGTTTCTAATTGATTCTATTAGTTTACCTGATCATGTACAATTGGGGTCTAAGGCAGGCAACGTGGAGACTCCCACCGATCTTACACTTACCTGGCCAGTTGATTGGCTATCCTACACTTGGAGTGCTCCCAGGCTGACTTGGAACAGTTGGAGCTATCTAGGTCTAGGCTGATCTTAGGTTAGGATTAATTTATTTGAAACCTATTTGAAAATAAAAATTTTTACTTTAGATATTTTCAATCTCTATTGCCCTGACATAAGGTTCCCTGGCATAATGGGAAGTTATGTTGCATCATTGTCCTAGGGTATGAAAATGTTGAATTAACTTAGAACTTAAAAAAGAGAGTTTAAAAATAAAATAAAATAAAATAAAATAAATAAATAAATAAAAATTATGGATATTGAGAATATAGTGAATTCTCCAACACCCATGTGGAGAAGGATGTTAGGTTGATTAGTCAAAATGGATTTAGTTCCTGTTTCAGACCCTACAACCTTAACATCCATAATAGATTTAGCAAATCAGCCTCAGCCTCAAACCCTTAAGGACTTATGTTATCCAGTTGGTTTCGTCCAACCCTCTTGTATCAGGTTGCCCCAACCCATAGCAAACAAACTTTGAAATTAAACCTCAAATCATTAACATGCTTTCAAAATTCACGAAAATAGAGGATGCATATATATTCATTAGAAAATTTGAAGAGGTTTGTGCAACCATGAAACTATAATAATTGTCAGAGGATGAAGTCAAACTGAGATTAATCAATTTTGCCCTTAAGGATAATGCCAAAAAGTGGCTTTATAGTCTTCCAAATCAATCTATCACAACCTGGGAGGGCTTTGTGAGAATATTCTTAAAAAAATATTTTTCTCATCATAAAATAGCTAGAATTAGAAATGAAATAAACCAATTCTATCAACTAGCTAGTGAATCATTTTGGAAATACTTCGATTGATTCAAGAACCTCTTGACCCAATGCCTACACCATAGAATAGAAACTTGGAGGCTATACCAAATAATTTTTGAACGGTTAGATTCAAATTCCCAAACAATGCTAGAGTCCATGTGCTAGTGACAGTTTATGTACAAAGAATCAAATGAAGCCTGGCAATTTTTAGAAGACCTAGCCGAGAAAAGTATACAATGAAAAATAACTAGGAAACCAAAAAAATCCACACCTTCAAGAGGTGAAATTTACCAAATTCAAACCTTCCTAGCTACAGAAGCCAAAATTGCAACTTTGACACGTAGGTTAGAGGCCTTAGAACTTCAGAGACTAGCTAGTGTGAACCAAGTGTCTGCACCCATGTGCAACGGGTGTAATGCACCAAACCATATCCTTAAGGAATGTCCCCTCCCAATGAACCAATTAGATAATGGATGTGCACAAGTAAATGCCACATATCAGAGACCGTTGAACAATCCCTATGCACCCACTTACAATCCAGGTTAGAGGAATCATCCAAATTTTTCATGATCATAAAATCCAAATGTAGGCGGTCCAAGTTTTAATCAGCAGAACCCAAGGTCTAATCTTGTGACAAACACCCTGCCACCACCAGGCTTTAATATTAATGAAAAGAAACTTAGTTCTTTAGAGAAAAGCCTGAAGACCCTAGCCAAATCTAATGCTGACACCAATGCTACCTTAAGCAATTTCATGCAAATCATGAGCCAAATTCTAAATTCAAATTCTTAAGCCATAGCCCGCTTAGAGATTGGTCAGCTGGCATCTACCATAAGTGAACGTGAATGAGATAGGCTACCTAGCCAACTTGAACCCAATCTCAAGAATCAAAATGGTAGACCATTCCAAGGAAACCATGTTAATCAAGTTAATGCTATTCATTCCTTGAGATCAAGAAAATAAGTGGATAATAAGGTAAATACACCTAACACTAGAGAAGACTTGAGTGCTGAGTCTGTTGAGCCTCCCACTGAATCATTCATAGAAATGACTAAATCATCACTTGAGTCATCAAAAGAAGAGGCACCCAAAGTAGAGTTGAAATCTCTGCCTGAGTACCTCAAGTATGTATATTTAGGTTCAGAGAAAACCTTGCCTATAATTATTGCATCAGACCTGAATTCTAACCAAGAGGAAGAATTATTAGTGGTCTTAAGAGAAAACTGAGAAGCAATAGGCTGGACCATGACAGACATTAAAGGAATAAGCCCTTCCATAGTTCAACATAGGATATACCTAGAGGAACTGGTTAGTACCGAGACTAACCACATAAAAGAACCCGAGCCAAGAATTAGTACTGATGCTAGTTCTAGTTTAAATGAGATAGAAAAAGGAGAAAAGAGAATAGATGATTTACCCAAAACATGTAAACTTGAAAGCCTGTTCCCTTCAATCCTAGAAGCCGATTCTTCTTACAAAAATCAAGAGGCAATGGAGTTGTTTAAGCAAGATCACATTAATTTTCCTCCAGAATTAAAACCATCTTTTGTCACCATTCTAACACCCATTGAATCAAACTTAACTTCTAATACAAAAACTCCATTCATTAGCATTTTAAAAAAACAAATAGGAGAAATTCTTAATAAACATGGGCCTAAGAATGGGATCACAAATTATGTCCCTAAAATTAACAATGAATATATCAATAATGAGATTATAAATCAACTTTCTGAGATTGGCAATCCAAAATCATTGGAATTTGTCAATCGAGTATTCGATATAGGATAGTAAGCTGCATTGTGTCCGATTGAAGATGATTAACTTAGCGCTTGTTGGAAGGCAATCTAATATTTAGTTTTCTTTAGTTTAATTTATCTTTTTAGTTGATTTTCTTTTAGGACAATTTGAATAAGTTGGAGGGAGAGCCCAAATTTTCAAAGACATGTGCTGAACCAAAAATATACTAAGTCAGGTGTATTCTTTCATATTCTTTATTACATCCTTTATTTCTTCTTCTCCATTGAGGATAATGTTGATTAAGTTATGAGGGAGAAAAATAAAAATTTTAAAAATTTTAAGTCTTTGGAAAGTTAGTATTTAGTATTTAGACACCTGATTATGCTTAAGAATCGAATTAAACTAAGCATTTTTAAAAAAAAATTAATGCATAGATCAAAGAATCTATGAGATATTGAGGAATCAAGTATTAAAAAAATTTAATAAAGAGTTAAGTCTAGAACATAAAATATTTTTTCTTGAAGCATTTCTAATTTTTTCTACTAGCATCAAAGAAAAGTCTACTTTTTATAGGCTTATGTAGGATATCTATACATTTCTTCATATAAAAAAATTAAATAAAATAGTTTTCATATAAAAAATTAAATAAAATAGTTTTCAAGTATTTCTCACTGAGTAACCGGACCTCTTTGCCTAAGCAAGCATTGAGTTTCGCATCAAAAGATAAAAAGGGCAAAAAAGCTCATTGTAAAGCTAGTCTTAACTCATAGCCTGTTTGATTCAAGCTAGTAAGCCCGAGGGGTATTCTATACCTAGTGTCCTAAAACCAACTGGTTTGGGAGTCATTGGTCCAAGACTCACTACATGGATCAATTAGAAAGCTTAAGAGGTTAAGACACTCAATAGTGGTACAATGTTAATAAAAAAATAAAAAATAAAAAAAATATTGGTTTTTCATCGAGTAATTAGGTCTCATTGCCTAAGTAAGCAATGATATTCGCATCAAAAAGTGGGCAATATGAAAATAAAAACTAATAAATTAAGGATGGAAGTAGCAATAAACTTTGTCTATATGAAAGTTTAGACAAATCAGAGATAAAGATGGGATAATTTAGAAAAAGTTCAAAAAAAATTAATATTCTTTACTTAATTTTTCTATTGATAAGTATTAATATCCCAATGATATGTCTCACTTAAGCTCTATTGAATATCAATGACCATTTTGAAAACTACTTAGATAAAATTCGAAATGCTAAAGTTAAAATGTATTTAAAACTAAATTCTTTCTTTACTCGAGGACGAGCAAAGCTTAAGTTGGAGGAAAACATTTAGTAACGGATAAGCTCGGACCTAGGTCCGATAAATATAGTTTTATAGGGTATCCAAAAGAGACCAAAGGATATTACTTCTACCTAGCTGATGAATAAAAGATATTTATAAGCATTAAAGCAGTCTTTTTAGAAAAGAAATTTCTTAGTGAAGGGACTAATGGCTCTAAGGTCGAATTTAAGAAAGTTTGATAGATGGAAGAATCGAGACATATAGCTGAATTTGAATCAAATTTGATTCAATCAAACTCGAAGCCTATTAAACCTGCACCCTTAAGGCAATCTGGTAGAGTACCATGTCAGCCGGATAGATACTATGATTTTTTGGTCTAGGATGGTGATCCTATCAAACTTGATGAGAACGATGAGGATTCGATCACCTACCAATATAGAGAACTGATTGTAAAAAATGGCTTGATGCCATGAGATCGAAAATGGAGTCCATAAAGGTCAATGATGTATGAACATTGATTGACCCATCCGAATGAATAAAATCCACAGGATGTAAGTGGGTCTTCAAAAGAAAAAGAGATGCAGATAAAAAGATGAAGATCTATAAAGCTCATCTGGTTGCCAAGGGATATTATCAACGTTATGGTATTAACTATAACGAGACATTTTTTCTTATGGCAATGCTCAAGTTCATTCAGATCATGCTTGCGATAGCTGCATATTTGGACTATGAAATCTGATAGATGGATGTGAAAACAGCTTTCCTAAATGGAGAGTTGGATGAAGAGATGTATATGATACAACCTGAAGGTTTCACATCCATAGATGAGTCTAAGGTGCACAAGCTTCAAAGATCCATTTATAGACTGAAGTAGGCATCTTGGAGTTGGAACATATATTTTGATAGGATGATCAAGATGTATGGCTTCATTTAGAATGAAGAAGAGCCCTGCATATATAAGTGGGCTAATGGTGTAGCATTGTATTCCTCCTTCTATATGTGGATGACATTCTCTTAATTGAAAATGATGTCCCTGCATTACAAGAAATAAAGATCTGGCTATTGTCACAATTCTCTATGAAGGATCTGGAAGAAGCTTCCTACATCCTAGGGATGAAGATCTATAGAGATTGATCTAAAAGGTTGCTTAGATTGTCCGAATCCACGTACATAGATACTATGCTGAAGAGGTTCAGCATGGAGAATTTTAAGAAGGGCTACTGTCGATAGATCATGAAATTTCTCTCTCGAAGAGGAATTATTTGACAACACCTCAAGAGAGAGAGCGTATGAGTAGAATTTCATATGTTTTAGCAGTGGATTTCTATCATATATGCCATGACATGTATGAGACTAGATGTGGCATACTCACTAGGGGTAGTGAGTAGATACCAATCTGATCCAGGAAAAAACTACTAGAAGGTTGTTAAAACCATCCTAAAGTATTTGAGAAATCTAAGGACCAGTGGCTTGTTTATGGTGAGTCAGACTTGAAACTTATAGAGTTTACAGACTCCAATTTCTAGTTTGATCATAATGACAGTAAGAGTTTGTCGGGATATGTGTTTATCCTTAATGATGGAGCTGTCTACTAGAAAAGTTCCAAGCAGTACATCATGGTCAATTCAGTGTATGAGGTAAAGTATGTTGCTGCATCAGATGCGGTTAAAGAAGCGGTGTGGCTGAAAAAGTTCATCACCAAGCTCGGAGTAGCACCTTTCCTAGATGGTCCAATTTTGCTCTTTTACGATAGCTCTGAAGCCATTGCTCAGGCAAAGAAACCAAAAGCACACCAGTGGATGAACAATACTCTGCACCGCTTCCACCTAGTCTGAGAGATTATGGATCGAGGTAATGTCAATTTTCAGAAGATGGATGGAAAGGAGAACTTGACAGACCCATTCACTAAAGCCATTGCGGTGAAGAAGTTCGACAACTTCGAGTCCAAAATGGGTATACAATATTCCACTGATTGGCTTTAGACCAAGTAAAATATTATTAGAAATAGTGTCTCAAAGTCAATCGTTAGTCTATTTATGATTGAGCTAATGTATGTAATTATATATGAATTATTAAATGAATTTAAGTTATTTTAATTTTTCATCATAAATTTTTAATCTTCTAATGAACTCTTGTCTATTGTGATGAAGTCCTTAGGACTATCTAGAATCGATAAAGAAGGATTCATCATTTAGTCCTTAAATATGTTCGCGATCAAATGATATGTTGTTACCAAGGACGATAATGTTTATCGAGTATAGATCATTATGTGCTTTATAGGTTGGTTGTTTTCTTAACCAAGGAGTGTGGAGACATTGGTATGGCATGTAGGTGAGATATAGGGATACATCTGCACTGAACGTGATCAACTCAAGAACTTTCTACTATCAAAAATTGCTCTGATGGAATATGGGCATAAGTGTTTCTCTGATCTGAGATCACCATGGTGACTTCCAAGCAATCCATTGTGCTTTGCTGCTAGACTACCTGAATTTCTAATTTAGTAATAGAAGATTTCTGGGTATAGTCAAGTACTTGAGGAGTCAATGTGTGAGTCAAGATGGGATTGACCACTCCTGAACTTAGGAGCTATGTTCAAAAGTATTTCAATTTAGCAAAGCCTTGGCTAGGGTAGTCCTTATGAGGGGTCATAGGACTAATTGCTTTGAGACATGATTTGGATATATGTTCTAGGATTGATAGTTAAACCTTGAGTCATCCTATGCATAGAGGTTAAAGAAATGAATTATACGGTAACCATATTCATATAGATTCTAAATATTGTGGTTGCACTATTTGAGCTATCCAAATATCGGATACCATTGCTATATGGTCACTTCGATTAGTATAGAAAATTGGTTCCTATGCTACCGGCTTAGGTTCGAACTTATCGGGTCACACACACTAGAGGTTCCTATCCGATCCAATGGCTGATCAAGAGAAGATTGATTAGTGATTTGATCATTAATTAACTCAATTTGATTGAGTGATTATTTTTGGATCAAGATCAATTGAATTTGATTCATTTGGATTTGACCCGATTAGGTTATAAGATGATCTAATCATCAAGGAGGTTTGATCTCTGATTTGATCAGAGATTTGGGTTAATTAATTCTTGATTTGATTAAAATTTAACTGAGCCTAATTAAGCCTAAATAAGTTAGGTTTAATCTAGTTTAATTGGGCCTAACCAATTTGGATTGGATTGGTTCAATTGGATGATAAACAATAGACTAGTTTGATAAGTCTTCCCATATGCCACATCATCTTTTGTTTTGCGCCATACTATCTCCACGAGAAAGAGGTTTCTCATGAATTTTTTTTTCATGTAAGGGAGGGCGTGCATTCTCCCTTCTCACTTGTGATATGGATTAGATTTAATTTGGTTACAAGTTCAATTCAAATAGGATTTGAGTTTGAATGGATAACCACTTGATCTAAACCTCTCCCTTATGCCTCTCTTTTTTTGTGCGATCTATAAAATGTTTGATTTTATGGGCATGCAAAAAGAGTGAACTAACAAAGAAAGGAGAGAGCAACGGAGAGAAGACAAAGTCTCTTCTCTGCATGCATGAGAAAAACCAGAAGAGTTCTAAGCATAAAGTTTTTTTTGGGTGAGTGCATATCCTAGAATTTGTCTAGGATTTGGGATTTAGATCTATGAGGAATGAGGGTTGTGAGTACATAGATCTTAGTAAAAAATCTCTGCTAAATCTCTTCTGCATTCATTGGGATCCGAAGCATCCGAAGACTCGGTGAAGAAGATCAAAAGAGTTTGATCTGCATCAGCCTACAAAGACTTCTATACGAGCTAGCACTCGAAAGAAGTTGATCGAGTTTAGGATCTTGTGTGGATTACTCATGGAGGCTAGACATGTGTGTGGCTGTGTCATAATGATTAGATCTACATTGAAGAGATCAAATTGCAGAGATCATCTACCTATGAAAAGATAACATATTCTGAATACGTAGAAGTAGTAAAATAGTTTTACTATACTTGCTATTTTATTTTTCAGATATACATGCATATATGATACATTAGATCCTGATTGTGTAGGATTTTTAGATTAGATCTGTAGCTCTTATTATTAATTTGATTAATAATAGTTTTCACAGCGTATGATTTTCAAAAATTTTTTTGAAAGTAGAGCTAGAAACCCTGCATGTTCTCTTCACTCTTTTTCTCTAATTTTTGGATATGTGATAGTGCTCGAGTCATACTTTGGGTGTGCCAAATTTGGTGATTTTTGGAGGTGCCTAGATTGGGTTAAGATAGAGTTTGATTTGGATCAAACTCTTAAGGGAAGAGTCCTAGGCACCTTGGACTCTTCCTTATCCTTTCATGCCACCACCTTTGGAGATGTTTTTGGTCAACCAAACTTGATTTAGGTTGGGGACATGGGCTATCAGGTCTAGAGTCCTAAGTTATCAAGCAATTTGATTGCTTGATGAAATGGGACTCTAAGGTGGCATAGGAGTCTATTTAAGGACCCTGCGCCCTAGGGCTTTAATCCTTTGATCACCATGCCCATATGCTGCTGCCATAAACCTCCTCTATACCCCATCTAGAGCTCCTCCCTCTCGTCTCCACATCCACACCAGAGTTGGTGAGGTTTCAATCATTAATAGTTGAGAAAAGCTGAAGATAAAATAAGATAGGGTGATCTATATCAAGAGATAGGGCAGCCTTCAAAGTTTGTTTGAAGGCTTCATAAATTAAATCTAGATATAATCTTTTGAGATTAGATCCACAAGAAGAGCATATCCAAATCCTACTGAGTGGACTCCAGTAGAGCCTAGGCAATTGTGTAGCTACATCCAGAACCCCGAGTGTCAACATATCATCGGTAGGAAAAAAGTTATTTACCCAACCAAGGTAAAAAAATTAAGTCAGATTTAATTTTAATTTTTAATTTTAATATCAGATCTATAGGATTAGATCTGAGATATCTCAGATTTGATTAGAATATTTTGAAATTTTTTTGAAATATTCCTTTAGATTTAATCAGATTTAAATGATCCTATGGTAAAAAATAGGGTTTTTCCTTCATTAGACTGGTATCTATTCACTACTCCTAGTGAGTATGCCACGTCTGATCTTGTACATGTCATGGTGTACATGATAGATCCCACTGCTGAAGTATATGGGACTCTACTCATATGCTCTCTCTCTTCAGGAGTTGTCGGACAATCTTTCTTAGAGAGAAATTTTATGGCCTATCGGGAGACAGCCCTTTTTGGAATCCTCCATGCTGAACCTCTTCAGTATAGTCTCAATGTAGGTGGACTAGGATAACCCATGCATTCTTTTAAATCTATTCCTATAGATCTTCATCCCTAGGATGTAGGATGCTTCACCCAAGTCCTTCATGGAGAACTGAGATAACAATCAAACTTTTATTTCCTATAGTGCGGAGATGTCATTCTCGATTAAGAGAATATCATCCACATATAAGATAAGGAATACCACTGCTGGATCATTTGCCAATTTATAAATGTAGGGCTCTTCTCTGTTCTTAATGAAGCCATACATTTTGATCATCTTATCAAAATGCATATTCCAACTCCGAGATGCCTGCTTCAATCCAAAAATGGATCTCTGAAGCTTGCTCACCTTGGACTCATCTATAGATGTGAACCCCTCAAGTTGTATCATATACACCTCTTTGGTCAGCTCTTCATTTAGAAAAGCTATCTTCACATCTATCTGCCAGATCTCATAGTCCAGATGGGCAGTAATTGCAAGCATTATCCGAATGGATTTGAGAATTGCCATAGAGAAGAACGTCTCATCATAGTCAATACCATAACATTGATGATACCCCTTGACAACCAAACGGGCTTTATAGATCTCCATGTTTCCATCTACACCCCTCTTCCTTTCGAAGATCCACTTACACCTAAGGAATTTAATCCCTTCGGGTGGATCAATCAATAACCATACATCATTAACCTTCATGGATTCCATTTTGGACTTCATGGCCTCGAGCCATTTTTCAAAATTAGGTTTTTGCATTGCATCCATATAAGTGATTGGATCCTCATCGTTCTCATTGAGTTCGATGGTATCATCATCCCAGATCAAAAAATTATAGTATCTATTCGATTGATGCAGTACTTTACTGGATCGCCTTAGTGGTGTAGGTACATTTGGCTTTGGATCTAATCTAATCAACTCCAACTCAGGTTTAGCTACAGGTATCGATCTTTCTACCTATTGAACTTCATCAAGTTCGATCTTAGAAGCAATAGTTCCTTCACCAAAAAACTCTTTTTCTAAAATGATTGCCTTAAGGCTGGTGAACACCTTTTATTCTTCAGCATGGTAGAAATAGTAATCCTTACTTTCTTTGGGATACCCTATAAACACACACTTATCAGACTGGGATCCAAGCTTATCTATATGCAAATATTTGACATAGATCGGATATCCCTAAATTCATAGGTGAGAGAGTGTAGGTCTATGCCCAGTCCATATCTTATATGGTGTCTTCGTGATAGATTTACTCAGTACATTATTCAATATATAACATATAGTGTCAAGAGCATAATCCCAAAATGAAATAGGTAGACTAGCAAAATCCATCATGGATCGAACCATGTCTAACAAGGTTTGATTTCTCCTTATCGATACTCCATTATGCTATGGTATTCCTAGAGGAGTCTTCTATAAGAGAATCCCATTCTTTCCTAAATAGATCAAAAACTCGTTGGATAAATATTCACCTTGATCCAACAGAAGAGTTTTAATACTCTTTTCAGTTTGTTTTTCTACTTCACTTCGAAATCTTTTGAACATTTCAAATGAATTCGACTTATGTTTCATCAGATAAATATATCCGTACCTGAATAAATCATCTGTGAAAGTGATGAAGTAGAAATATCTACCTCTAGCACTTGCACTCACAGATCCACATATATCAGTATGTACTAGACCTAAGAGCTCAATGGCTCTTTCACCTTTTTTAGTAAAAGATGACTCGATCATCTTTTCAAAAAGATAGAACTCATAGGTTAGAAGTAATTCACAATCATTGATTTTGAGGATTTCCTCTTGGATCAACCATTTTATCCTGTTCTTGTTAATGTGACCTAGCCTATAGTGCCATAGATAGATATCAGAGATATTATCTAATCTAGAATTTTTTCTAAAAGTGTACATTACACTCATAGGCTGTGATTAAAAGTAAATATCATTTCTTTGTTGTTCTTGCATTATTGTAATATCATTTATAATGATATCATAATAGTCTTCCTTTATAGATAAATGATAACCATCTTTGGCCAAAAGGCCAATAAAGATTATATTCATTAGAAAGGAAGGACAATAATGACATCATTTAAAGAAATGATATTAGTATTGAAAATAAGTTGAACTATTTCTATAGCTAGAACTAGAACAGACCTTCCATCTCTAACATTTAGGAATCGCTTATTATTTTCAAGTGTTTTATTAACATGAAGTCCTTGCAACATATTGCAAATATGGACAGGGCTTCAGATATTTAATACCCAGGTAGTAGTATCACAAATAGAGAAGTTATAAGATATTATCATATAACATCCTTGATCCACAACTACTTGCTCTCTTCTCTTATTCAGCCTGTTGGGGTCATAGGAAGCATGAGACTGAGGATAATTCCTCTTCCAATGCTCCTGCTCTTTATAGTGAAAGTATTCTACTTGATCTAGGTTATTCTTGGACCTTATGTTAAATTAGATATAAAGGCCCTAGCACGAACCACTTCATGTTGCTGAACAACATTCAACTTCTGATACATATTATCAAAGTTGGATCCCATAAGTTTATTACTATTTAATAGTGAATGGAGCAATTATGGTTTGGATTTAATTGTATAAAGGAGAACCAAAAGCCTAATTAGTAATTAATTCATTAAAGCTAAAGATTTGGACTTTAATTAAAAGATTCTTCTACTATTTTATTCAAACTAGTAGCCTCTACCTCCAATTCGAGAAATTATCCTAATTTCTTAGTAGGTACTAGAATCCACATAGACTGCACACAAGCCCAACTATGGTTGGTCAACTCATGTATATCTAAGGATAGGTTCATAACCAATTATTTCTCCAAATAATTTTTAATAATTTAATCTTATCCCAGGTATCTTTTTAGTAGGCTAGGGCATCTACCGAAAGTTTCAGTTAGGTCCAATCATTAACATGATCATACTTGATCCATCTAAGTAATAAATGATTAAGCCTAATTATGGTTGATCAATCTAATCACCATTTAGAGAGACGCAGCCAAGAAATCATATTATGATTGATAATTTCATTAGTGGATAAGCACTAGGCTATTGGAAATATGAACTCTTTCCACACGGATCAACGTGACCATCGGTGATTAGTCAAGCAAGAAGAAAGTACTTCCTAGAGATCTCTATGGAAGCACGATCAAATAAATCAAGAAATAGAGAAGAAGAGAAGAAGAGATTTTTGAATGAAAAGAGCTTTTATTTAGTATATTTCAGCACTCTAACAATCTTGACCTATTTTTAGTATATATACTTTACAAAGGGGCAAGCCCAAGCTCATAGAAAAACACTCCAAACCCAAACAATCCACGTACACAAAATAATAACCCATAAAAACTGAGCCAGCCCAGTTTCAGACTGAGCCGACTAATCTGCGATTGGATTGGCTCAGTCCCAGATTGAGCTGATCCAGTTGTATGCCATGCCAATAGTCCAAAAATGCTGTTTTCTGTTTGGATTTTCCTCTGAGACCTAGCCAACCCAGTTTTCGGACTAAGCCAACCCAGTTTCCAACTGAGCCAGCTCAGTCTCAGAGTAAGTTGGCCCAGTTTCTGAACTTTACTATTGAGACTGATTCTTTTTTCGGCTCACACCCGGCTTTCCATGATCTATCTTCTCATATTTTCAAGACTTGGGAGTGCCACTTCTAAGCTCACATTCTCCACCTTGGTGCTTCCAAGTGCTTGTGAACTCATCTCTTCTCAATAGACCCATCCATGCCATACATCTCTGAAAGCTTTCTCCTGGGAGTACCTTCATGAGTGCATCAGACTGATTTTTCTTGGTATGGACCTTCATTAGTTCCACTTCATCTTCCTCCACCAGCTCTCTGACATGTGGTTTCTCACGTCTATATGCTTTGTGCGCACATGATAGACTAGGTTCTATGCCAACAACAGAGCACTCTAACTATCACTAAATAGTGTAACCTTGCTCTACTCTACCCCCAACTCATTAATCAGCCTTCTAAGCTAAATGGCTTTCTTTGCAGCCTCTGTTGTCCCAATGTACTTGACCTCTATGGTAGACAAGGCCATGATTGCCTGAAGGGTTGATCTCCAAGACACCGGTCCACCATATATGTAGAAGAGGTATCCAGTAGTAGACCTCCTTGTATCAAGATCACTAGCATAATTTGCATCAACAAATCCTTCCAAAGGACTTGAACCTTCACACATCTTCAGAGACTGTTCTCCAAATCCTCCCGACTGCCCACCAAACATCAAATCATAATCTCTTGTTCCATGCAGATATCTTAATATCCATTTTAATGTTTTCTAGTGTTCCTTCCTAGGATTAGCCATATATCTACTAACCGTACTCATAGCATGTGCTATATCTGGTCTACAGCACACCATAGTGTACATCACACTACCTATAGCATTTGCTTAAGAGACTCATTCCATGTACTCTCTTTTCTTTTCTGACTGGGGCCACTATAACTTAGAGAGAGACATATGGCTCAGCAATGGCGTCTCTGCAGGTTTGGCCTTCTCCATCCCAAACCTCTTCAGAACCTTCTAGACATACTTTCTTTATGACAAATGGAGCACACCTTTGCATCTATCTCTACAAATCTCCATTCTAAGAATTTTTTCAGCTAGACCCAAATCTTTCATCTTAAATTCAGATGATGTTGCCCTTTTCAACCTTTTCACAGCATCCATGCTTCTACTGGCTATGAGCATATCATCTACATACACTAACAGGTATAGGATATCCTCCTCATCTACATCCTTGACGAAGACACAATAATCATGTTCATATTTGCTGAAATCCAGGCTCAAGACAAAGCTATCAAATCTTCGAAACCATTGACGAGGGGATTATTTCAAGCCATACAAAGACTTCCTGAGTAAACACACATTTTCTTCCTATCCCATCTCTATGAAACCATCTGGCTGCTTTATGTAGATTCTTTGCTCCAAAGTCCCATGAAGGAAGGTCGTCTTCACATCCATCTATTCCAATTCTATGTTATGTTGTGCCACCAGTGATAACAAAACTCGAATAGATGTATGACGCACCATAGGAGAGAAAATTTTTGTGTAGTCAATCCCTTCCCTTTGTAAGTATTCCTTTGCTACCAGCCTTGCTTTGAATCTGACTCCACCTTGTTCTAAAGGTGCTTCTTTTTTTGTGAACACCCACTTTGAGATAATAGGTCGAGCACCCTCTAGAAGATCCACCAACTGCCAAGTCTGATTCTTCTCAAGTGATTCCATCTCCTCCATTATGGCCTGCATCCATGAATCATGATCCTCACACTCCATGGCCTCTGCATAATTCTTTGGATCTCTATTAGTAATGATGAGTGCATAGGAGATAACCTCATCAATACCATATCTGATCGATATCCTAATAGTATGCTGGGGCTTGTACAAAGCTACTCCCACTGGCATATCTCTTCCTGATGTCTATGGTTGCTCCTACATATCTGTCTGAACTATCGGCCCTCCATGCTGATTTTCAATCTGAGATAATACTTTTCTACCTAGCTCCACCTCAATAGAAACACTCCTGTAAGTGGATGTAACCTGCATGCTATCATTCTCTGACTGGCCACCACTGTTCATCTTTGTTTTTCTAGTTTCATCTATCCTAGACCTTCTTAAGATGTACTTCTCATCAAAGGTAATGTCCCTGCTGATCACTGACTTCTGTGCCTGAGAGTCCCATAGCAGGTACCTCTTGGCTCCTTGTGGATATCCTATGAATGTCATCTTTTGAGATTTTGGATCCAATTTGCTCCTCTCGATTGCCTCCACATGTGCATAGGCTGTGCAATCGAAGATTTTCAGATGGCCAAGCTCTACCTTCTTCCTACTCCAGACCTCTTCTAGAATACCTCCATTCAGCTTATAATGAGGGGATCTATTCACAAGAAAATAAGAAAAAGTTAGAGCATCATCCCAAAAGGACTTTGGGAGTGATGTCTGCAGCCTCAAACTCCTTGCCTTCTCGATCAGTGTCCGATTCATCCTTTTCATGACACCATTCGATTGGAGATTCATCCTCACCGTGTAATGGCGTTTGATGCCATTTTTCTTATAGTAGCTCCTGAACTCTAGGCTAGTATACTCTCCTCCATTATCCGACCTCAAACACTTTACCTGTCTTCCTGACTCCTTCTCTACTTCAGTTCTCCAAGCTCTGAATCGGACAAACACCTCTGATTTTTCTCTAATCAGATAAATCCACATCTTCCATGAGAAATCATCAATGAAAGTAACAAAGTATTTTGCCCCACCTCTAGCTGATACAGGAGCTGGTCCCCACTCATCTGAGTGCACTAAATCCAGCACTCCCTCGCTGCACTTGATACTTTTGGCAAATTTTATCCTATGCTGTTTGCCAAAGATACACGGCTCACAAAGATCTGTGCCCTCCTTCTTCAAGGCTGGGATCATACCTCTTCTGCTTAGTTCTATGAGCCCATGGTCACTCATATGATCCATCCGATAGTGCAATAGCTGATATAAAATCTACTCCTCTTGTGCCACTGATAGCACCTCTACACTATCATTTAACACAACCTTCCATTCTGTAAAGATTGTTGCTTAGTCTTCTACCTCTCATCACCATCAAAGCTTTCTTGAAAATTTTCAGACATCCACTCCCAGCCTGGCTACTAAAAGAATAACCCTTCTCCTCCAAGTAGCCCAAAAAAATCAAATTCTTTTTCAACTCTGGTACATGCCTGACATTTGATAATGCACGAATGATCCCGTTGTACATCCTCACCGTGATAGAGCCAATTCTAGCTACTTTGCACGGGTGATCATCTCTAAGGCTGACACTTCCACCATCGACCTTCTGGTAGGTAGCAAATCACTTCCGATGAGAAGTATAGTGATGCGAGCATTCTGAATCTAATATCCATATAGTATCGCACTCTATGGATTCATCTGATACAACTAGCAAGTCTTCTTCACTATTCATAGAAGCTGTATCATCTCCTTTGCTGGCCTTTTTTTTTTTTAATCTTAAAAGGGGACAATCTCTCCTCAGATATCTAGGCTGATGATATTTATAATATTTCAATGTCATCTTCTTCTGATCGCAAGACTTTGACCTACCCTTGGATTTTTCTTTTGTCTTCTTCTTTGATCTTCCCTATCTTTCGTTCATAGCCAAGATCTCAGACTTAGGGTCTTCCTTGCAGATCTTCTCCCTTTGCTCGTTTGATCTAAGCACACCAACAATCTTTTCATAGTTTAGGGTCTCCTTTCCATAAACTAGAGTTGTTATGAGACCATCATATGAACCTAGGAGAGTACATAATAGCAGCAATGCCCGATCCTCCTCGTCGATCTTCACATCTAAACTCATCACCTCAAAACACACCTGATTGAACCTTTAGATATGTGCAATAAGATCTCCGCCTTCGGACATCTTTAGACTATACAGCTGTTTCCTCAACCATAGCTTGTTCGTCATGTTCTTCCTCATGTATGTATTCTCCAGTCTCTCCGAGAGCCCCTTTGCCGTAGTTTCTATGCAAACCTCGGGCAAAACCTAATCAGCCAAGCACATCCGGATTATGCTAAAAGCAATTTTTTTCAACTCTTTTCAATCCTCAGCAGTGATCTTTTTCGATCTTTCTTTTATCAAGATCTTGTAGATCCTCTACTGAACCAACAAGTCCTTTACTTTTTGCTGCCATAGAGTAAAGTTTTTCTTGCCATCAAACTTCTCAAATTCCATCTTGAATCCACTTGATCCCATGACTTCAAACAAGTTAAGAATAGATCCCTAACACCGTTCACGATCATGCACCAGTAAAACTACCCTTCATAGAAGATCTAACTAGTCCAAGATTCTTTTTTCAAACTTCTATATCATCGTTCCTTCGTGTAAATAAACTTCACCTCAATCTAGAGACAACCATGAAGCAAACTAGAAGTTTTAAGATAAAATTTGGTGCAACAGATCTTGGATGTAGTAAATCATAGGTGTCTTCCTTTCTTTCACGCAACACCACTCTGATACCAAATATTAGGAATATGCGCTCTTTCCTCATGGATCAATGTGGCCATCGATGATTAGCTAAGCAACAATAAAGTAATTCTTAGAGATCTCTATGAAAGCACGATCAAATAAATCAAGAAATTGAGAAGAAGAGAAGAAGAGATTTTTAGGAGAAAAGAGCTTTTATTCAGTATATTTTAGCACTCTAATAATCTTGACCTGTTTCTAGTATATATACTTTATAAAGGGTCAAGCCTAAGCTCATAGAAAAACTCCCCAAATCTAAACAACCCACATACACAAAATAATAATTCATAAAAACTGAGTCGGCTAACCTGTGACTGGGTTGGCTCAGTCCTAGACTGAGTCGACCTCGTTGTGTACCGTGTTAACAGTCTGAAAATGCTACTTTCTATCTAGATTTTTTTCTGAGACCTAGCCGACCCAGTCCTGGATTGAGCCGACCCAGTTTTCAACTAAGCCAGCTCAGTCTCAGAGTGAGTCGGCCTAGTTTCTAAACTTTACTATTGAGATTGATTCTTCTTCAGGCTTGCTCCCATCTTTCCATGACCTATCTTCTCATGTTTCCAAGAATTGGGAGTGCTACTTCGGAGCTCACATAGGCCTATGGGCCTCCAATGATTATCCAACTAATGGATCCATTATCATCCACTTAATGGGAGGTTATGATCTAGTTATCATCATAACTATTTTATTTTAGGGATCTAATAATTTTAGAAGATTTTAATTTAAGGAAGAGAGAAGGTCAGATGAATCAGCTTGTCATGATCCTTCCACTAGCTTCACCAAGTCAGCTTAAGAGAGACCATTAATAGGCTGGTCTAGGAGCACCTAAATCAGTCATATTGATTTACCTAATTGACATGGATCAGGTCAAATAGTCAAGTGATCCAATCAAAACTTAATTTCAACAAGAGGCCAAGTAAGTACGATTAGTGTGAGGGTTTGCCAAAGTTTGCCTTAAACACTATAAAAAATGGTTAGGTAAGCAGGCTACCAATTAAAGACCACTCGTTTGATTTACCTTAGACACCAACTGATTTAATTAGTCTTGATTAGATCAACATAATAGCTCATGCTAAACCATGTAGCCAAGAATCGAGTCCATCTTGGGTCTCGTTAAATACATGAACTTGACCAACTACAACTATTGTAATTGATCTAAAGAATCCTTTACCTAATCTAAGATAATAATTGATTAGATTTAGTCAATTCGTTAATTAAGTCCATTCTTTAATCTAACCTTAGGTCTAATCCAATTAATGGACCTAATCCCTACTAGTCCATTTAACCCAATGTGTTATGATTTGTATTTTAGGATCTTCAATTCACAATCCTAGATCCTAATCAAATAACTTCTTAATTCTTAATTAAGTTTTGGACTGAGGGTTGGGATTCAAATTTTAAAAATAATTTTTATATTTATAAAATATTTTTTTCAACATGATTCTACTAACCAAGTTGAATGTTTGATTCATAATCAATATGCAAGTAAGATAAGCATGAAATTACTTTAGATCTAATTTAAATAGGTTCGTGTAATTAAAATAATTTCAACTCCAATCAATCATAAATTATCTTAGATCAACTCTAACATATTTATGATGATTAAAATTAATTTAAAATATTTTTAATTAGATTATAAAATTTTTTAAATCTAATCTAAAATTTTATGATTAATATTTTAGACCAGCACGTACTAACATAACCTCTCCACTGCAAGGAATAAACCTTACAGTAGGATAATCTTATAATTAGTCCGTGCAATCTAAAATTTTAATTTTTAGATCTAAAATTCTTCTAAATCTAATAAATTATAAATAAAATTAGATCATATCTAATAAATTTATGATAAGAAATAGATCTACACAAACTTGGACAACCTCTCTACTATAAATGGTAAACCTTATAGTAGGACAACCTTATGATCAATTCGTGTAATCAAAGTTTTTAATTTTAGATTTAATAATTAGATTATAAATTAGATCTAATCTAAAAAATAATCTAAACATATAAAATTAATAATGTAATAATGAATGTAGGCTCTGATACCAATTGAAGAAACCAAATCTAGGGTTTCAGGGCTAGATCTTGAAATTTTTCAAGATCTAGTAGCAAAAAACTAGAATAAATTAAAATTTATTCTTAAAATTAGAGAATACCCTAGATCTAATATTTTATTACATGATTATGGCATGGGATTAAATCAAAAATTAAAAATATATGATAGAGGAAAAGGTGTTGATCACATCTACACAAATCTATATTAGATCTATTGCATATATGTAAGATAGAATCAGATCCGTATTACCTGTGCAAGTTAGACATTCTAACTTACTGATCTAGGTAGAAGGATGAAGCTCCAAGCTGCACACGTGTCCAGCCTCTAAGAGATGTCCACACGAGCCCATGAACCTCGATCAAAAGTCCGATGCAGGAAATCAGCATAGTATGCTAGTACTATGTTGATCCTTCTTTGATGATCGATCCGGTGCTTCATTCTTCTAGATTTAGACTCTCCAAAGATTAGAAGGAAGAGAAGAGATTTTAGATCTGATACACTCTCAAAAAGAAAATCTTAAAAGTGGAGGAAAAAGGATGAATAGAAGAAACTCTAGAACAAGACCCTCTTCTTCTTCTTTCTTTTATCACCTAGACACCTAGATTGGTGTCTATGAAAATCTAGCACCCAAGAATCTTTTTCCTATGATTTTTACACATCCAAAACAACTCTCTATGATCTACAATCAATCCAAAAATTAGACCAAAATATATCATATATATAGAGATATGGAAGAGTCTTGTCTAGGTCAAATTTCTAGACAAGGTAGAACCACATTTGGCAAGTTGTTGAAGCGCCCAACACTTGGGTGCCCTCTCCTCATCCCATTCGATGGACCACCTGGTAGGTGCACAAAAACTTCTTTTTTCTACCATAGAAAATTAGGAAAAAATTAAGTGGGGTTGGCACAAAGGAAGGAGTTTTAGCTTGTTGGGATTTTATCATATAGAGTCCAAACAAACCACAACAACTTACCTTCTATAGACTTAGTCCAAAATTTATTCCAAATAAGAGAGAGAGAAGGAGAGTAGGCATGCATGAACCATTAGGAAGAGAGAGCTCTATGCTAAAATAGAGAGAGTGTGGGATGTGGGGGGCGTGGGCAAATGTGGTGCAAGGGTGGAATCCTAGTCCTACTAGAATTCCATATATGACTTGGTCAAAAATTAAAAATAAGAGAGAGAGAAGGAGAGTAGGCATGCGTGAACCATCAAAAAGAGAGAACTCTATGCTAAAATAGAGAGAGTGTAGGATGTGGGGGGCGTGGGGGGCATGGGCAAATGTGGTGCAAGGGTGGAATCCTAGTCGTACAAGGATTCCATATATGACTTGGTCAAAAATTAATTTCTCAAATCAAATTAAAATAAAAGTAAACCAACCCAATTAAATCAGTTTCTAACTCAATTAAAAACCTAAATAAATCAAATTAAATTATATTTAAATTTAAATTAATTATTTAATTAAATTAGAAATTAGGTTGATCCAAGTCCTAGTTAAACTAGGACTAGTTCTTTCTTGCACATGGCTTATCCAATAAACCAATTGAATTTGATCCAAACCAAATCTAATTAAATTATATTTAATTAGACTTAATTTTAATCCTCTGACTTAAATAAATTAAGCTAATTAGCAATCCAATTACTAATCCATCCTCCTGCAATATTTTGCATTAGGTTAAACATCAATCATATTGATCGTTTAACCCTATAATGATTCTTAATCATTGATCAACCATCCGATCATATCATGAACTCTAATGTATGTGATCCCATAGGATCAAGCCTAAGTCAGTAGTATAAAAATAAATTTTTATACCAATCGAAGTAACCATCTAGCAATGGTATCCGACGATCGGATAGATCGAATGTGTAGAACAACATCTTTAGAACCCATATGGATATAGTTTCCATATAATTCATCCCCTTGACCAAAATGCTCATAGGATACCTCAGAGTTTAACTATCAGCTATGACTAGGCTATCCATAGTCTATTTCAAAATATCAAATCATCTTATGGATTACCCTGGCTAAGATTTTGCTATATTGAAATATAGTGGTGCATTCTTCTCCAACTCTTGGAGTGGTCAATCCCATCTTGATCATACACTAACTTTGCAAGTACTTAACTATGCTCAAAAGCTTTTCATTACTGAATTAAAAATTTAGTTAGTCCGGTACCAAAGCACAGTGAGTTGCTTGTAAGCCATTGGGTGATCTTAGGTCTAAGGGATACTTATACCTATATCCCATCAGAGACATTCTCAATAGTAGAATGCTTTGAAGTTAGTCACGTTCAGTGATGATGTACCCCTACATCTCACCTATATACCATACCAGTGTCTCCATACTTCTTGGTTAAGAGAACAATCAATCTATATGGCATACAACGACCTATACTCAATAGACGCTATCATCCTCATTAGCAGTCTATTGTTTGGTCGTGAATAATTTTAAGGACTAATCGATAAATCCTCTTTTTACCAAACCTAAATAGTCCTAAGGACCTCATCAAAATAATGGAGTTCATTAGAAGATGAAAACTTATCATGAAAATATCAAAAATAAATTTTATTAATTAATAAATTAATTATAATTATAATATGGCTCAATCGTTCATAGACTGATGATTGGTTTTGGGACATATTTTCCAATATTAATGTAGTTTCCCATTAACACCGAACCTCTACCTCAGGGGATCCCCTTGAAGGCTACTAATAAAGAGTTAAGAAAGGAAGTTTGCCATCTTAGTAAAAAGCTGAAGACAAGCTCTGAAAATTAAAAAAGAGTTATGTTGAGGCTACTATCAAAATTATTTATCTTTGCTAATCCTCCAAGCAGTTCTTCAAAGAATATACTACCAAGAAGAACCATCTGAGTGAAGAGCTATTAGAAACCAAGAAGCGCACTAGCGAGAAATCTTGGACCCTAATAGCCAAGGTTTTTTCTCTTATGGGTGAACTCTGCAAAGCAAGAGAGAAAATTAACCAACTAGAGGGAGGTTCGGCTTGGGTCTGAGTCAAGCGAAATTTGGTTGGGACTGGTCCAAGAAGTTTTTCGACCTTCAAAAGTAGTTGTAAGATTCTGAGAGGTCATACAATTCCTACCAGATTGTATGGTGTGAGCAAATAGATATTTATAAGAGGAAGCTTAAAATGGCAAATGTTGAGGTGATGTGGCTCCAAAAATAGTTGGCAGACAGGGTCTAGGTCGGGCCAAGAGGGGATCCAGAGGAAGTTGCCTCTCTGACAAGAATCCTTGGGGATCTTTTAGTAAATTATAAAAAGTGTAAGGCCGAACTCCTTCAGCTCAAGATCCAGACAACTTATAATGAGAGCATAGTAAAGGATGCTAAGGTCGAATCCATAGTCTTAAGAAAGAGGCTAAGGAAAGTAGAAGATAACTTTTGGAGATCTCAAAAATTACTCGAGGAGAGCTTGGAAGCAAAACGAGGCCTTGAAGGAAAGATAGATGATCTGAAGAACTCCCTCATGTTGGCTAGGGCCAATAGTCCAAAATCTGATTTTGAGTAGAACATGATTTTTTTTTTGTAATCGGTCTTGAGGACCTTTGTAATGAACTTTCAATTTCAATGGAATAATATTTCTTTATCCTTTGAGCTATATCTTAGTTTGATGCTTGTTGGTCCCTTTGTTTTCTTATCATGCCTAATATTAGTATTTTCTTAAAACAATAGCCTCTGCTCCATACCTTGTATATTTGTCTCCCTTGTTTATGAGTAGGGGTCTTTGGACTTGAGTAGGAGCAAATATATGTCTAGGAATCAAAAATTTTCATACTTATGGTTAACCTCCCGTTTAAGAATCGAAGGCCTTCGATCTCCTATGAAGGTTCTCGTCCATGTTAGGTCGAGGTCCTTCCATTCCTGATGTAGTTGGCTATTACTCTTATTAGGATGAGGTCTTCCTTCCATTCCTAACAAGGTTACCGGGGCATAAAAGAGCCATTGCGAGGGCCTCTCTCTGTTACTTCCTATTTAAGAATTAGAGGCCTTCATTCCCTCGTAAGGATCATCATCCACATCAGGATGAAATTCTTCTCCTATTCTTTATGTGGTTGGCTATTATTCTTGTTAGGATGAGGTCATTCTCCTATTTCTAATAAGGTTGCTGGGGCACAAAAGGACCATTGCAAGGGCCTCTTTTCGTTACCTTCTATTTAAGAATCGGAAGCCTTCAGTCCCTCGTAAGGATCTTCATCCACAACAGGATGAGGTTCTCCTCCTATTCTTGATGTGGTCAATTATTATCCTTGTTAGGATGAGGTCCTTCTCTTATTCTTTATAAGATTGCTGGGGCACAAAAGAGCCATTGCAAGGACGTCTCCTCGTTACCTCCTATTTAAGAGCCGGAGGCCTTCACCCTTGTTAAGATGAAGTTAACCTCCTATTTAAGAATTGGAGGTCTTCACCCTCATTAAGATGAGGTTAACCTTTTATTTAAAAATTGGAGGCCTTCTACTTCATTTAAGAACAAAGTTCAATTAGATAATTTTCTGCCATTGCACAGTTTTACACCAAAGATAAGGATATTAAAGAAAGAAAATTTTATTGAAAATATGTTCATGGATAGTACATTCATAAGTTTTTCAATTTTCAAGATCGAAGGAGCATAGCTCCTTTAGATAATAAGATCTTGGTCGAACAATTTTTACGACCTCATAAGGTCCTTCCTAGTTTGGGGCAAACTTTTATTGATTTTGTAGCTATGAGATATCTGCCTACCGTAGTATCAGAACTCCTACTTTAAAAAATCTTACTTCTGACTCTAGAATTATAGTAGTATAAGCTGCCATCCAAATTTAGGCATTTCTTGCTTTTCTTCCAACTGATCAAGGTTTGCTCTAAGATTTGTAAATTATTCTATTCATTAATGGCTTCAACTTACATGAAGGAAGTCCGAGTTCAACTAAAATAATTGCCTCTATTTTGAAAGCCAAAGCAAATAGAGTTTCTTCAGTTGGCAACCTTTGGATGGTTTTGTAGGTCTAGACAATATAATAGATTTCGTCCACCCATGTTTCTTTTGTCCTTTCAAGCCTTGTCTTAATCCCTTGCAACATAGTCCTGTTGGTTACCTTGGCTTCATCGTTTGCCTGTGGGTGAGCTATT
This sequence comes from Cocos nucifera, assembly GCA_006176705.1. Lineage (NCBI taxonomy): Eukaryota > Viridiplantae > Streptophyta > Magnoliopsida > Arecales > Arecaceae > Cocos > Cocos nucifera. The sequence goes on from QRFJ01005585.1 coordinate 74,179, forward strand.
GATGTAAAATGATGCGAGATGTTCAGATCTTCATAGAACTCGATAAATCTTTCTCCTGCAAATTGGCATCCATTATCAGTAATGAGAGTTCGAGGTAGGTCGAATCTACAAACTATCGACTTTTAGATGAAATCTTGCACTTCAGCTTCAATAATCTTTACTAGAGGTTTGGCCTTAATCCACTTGGTGAAGTAATCTATTGCCACTAGAAGAAATTTTTGCTATCCAGATGCCATGAAAAAGGGCCTGAGTATGTCTATCCTTTACTATGCAAAAGGCCAAGGAGCACTCAGGGGTGTGAGTTGTGAACTCAGTTGTCTCTAAATTTTAGCATTTCTTTGACATCAGTCATATTTCTTCACATAATCAGTGGTATCTTGTTGCATAGTCAGCTAGTAGTATCCTTGATGGAGCAATTTATAAGATAATGACCTAGCCCCAAGGTGATTTCCATATATACCTTCATGAACTTTCTTTAATGCTTAATCAACGTTAGAAGGTTGGAGACATTTGAGAAGCGACAAAGAATATGACCTCTTATATAATTTATTCTCATATAAAATATAATGAGAAGCTTGGTTTCTCAGCTTTCAAGCTATCTTAGAATCTCTAAGAAGAATACCATCTTCGAGATGTTGGAAAACATGCAGGATTTCATGCATAGATTTCAAAATTTTTTTGACATATAGAGCAATGAAAGACATAAATTAAATAATTTAATCTACAACATACATGTAATCAAATTATAAAATTCTACATCAAGGATCTATAACATTTTATGATATAAATATAAATCTAAAATTAAATTAATCATAAGTGGTATTGATTATATCAATACATAGATCAAGAATAATTCTGGATCTAACCCTAGATCGCATCTAGGTCACCAAGAGATCAAATTTCTTATCTTTGCATGGGTCGAGAACTCTGCGGTTGAATCCGTTGTTGCCTTTGAAGTCGCACAAGCATTCAACCTCTACAGGTGATCTACATGAACCTGCAACATAGATCGGAGGTTCGTTGAATAAAAATCCGCTCGAAGTGCTAGCTTCTCACGGATCCCTCCTGATTGTTAATCAAATACATGTTCTTTGGATCTCTTGGACAATCCAAGAGATAAAGAACATGAGGAGAAATGAGGGAGGAATCCATTCCTTGGATCTCTCAAAAATAAAAAAAATAAAAGGACTTATGGAAAAAACCCTAGGAGAAGATAAATCTTTTCCTTCAAGACATCAATAGTTGATGTCCTAAAAACACCTCTATACTAGGATTAGAGGAGACCTTCTTCTCTACATTTTTTTCTAATTTTTAGATATCACACCCTTAGATTTTTCTCATACAAATCTCATAAATTAAATTAAGAAGAAGGGCTCTCAAGAAAACCTTAAGAGAAAACCTTCTTCTCTTCTTCTTCTCGCATCAGGATATGATCAGATGATGTCCAAAAATGGTCACCATGCCCCAACTGAAGGGAAATCCTGATTTTCCGGTCCAGGTTCGTTCAGATCTGATTAGATCAAGAGATATATTTCAAAAATTTTCTCTTGATCTCAATCAGATCTTGATAAGTTTCAGATCTGATTCTTATTATTTTAATAAATAAAATAAAATAATATAAATTAAATAAAATTCAATTTACCTGATTTGGGTAATCCTATTATCCTGTAGATGATCCTGATTGCAGCGGAAGGTTCTGGATCTTAGCCACGCAAGCCCCTGGCCTCTACCGGTATCCACTCGGGTTGGATCTGGAGATCCTCTTCTTCTCTATCACACCTCCAAAAATCAGATCTGGATCTGATCTGGAGGATCTTCAAAACTCTTTTGAAGATCTGCAGTCGTCCTTTTGCAGCAGCGCAGCCTTCTTGCTTTTGATCGCCTTTCCTTGATCTGAATCGCACCAAACTAAGTCCAAAACACCTTTTGGACGTGGAGAGCAAGGGGAGAAGAGACTATGGCATGGAGAAGGAGGGGAGAGGCAGCCTTGGGGCGTGGGAAATCTCATTGAATTCACTTAGGATTAGGGTTGGGCGCAGGGTCTTATTTATAGACCTCTTGTGATCCAACTCCTCTTCCTCTCAACCAATCACAACCCTTTGTGAAATCAGATCTAAATCTGATTGGTTGGAAAAAGAGACCCCTGGATTCCTCCTTAGAGGGCGCCTAAGACCAGTCAAACTGGATTCTTAGTAGAACTCTGATTGGAATCCAAAAGGGAGGTGGAGTCCTTGTCCAACAAGGACTCCTAGGCGCCTCCTACTTGGGCTCACGCCACCCTTGGCGTGCGCCCTTCTCCTTGCCAGGTTCTGGCAGGGGGACAGGCCCCCACCAGCTCTCCAATAGGTGCATGACATGTGGTCAAAAGTCAAAGGGTCAATGGTCAACGTTTGACCAGTCAAAGGTAGACTTTTGACCAAAGTCAAAGAACAAGAAATGGCAGGTGACCAAAAATGGCAGGTAATGTCTTACAAATAAGACAACCTATTCTGACTTGGACAACCTCCAGTCAGACCATATGAAGGCCTCTGATTGAGCACAAACTCCTTTGGCTCAGTCAGGACAACTTATTTATGATAGTAAAAGAAGAACGTTAGGTTCAATCGAGTGCTAGCACGATTTCCTTGAACCTAATTGAATCTCATTCAGATCAATTGAACTAGATCAGTTCAATTGATGATCACCAGATTCAAACCCTTGTTTGTGTGACCCAGTTAGGTTCAGTTCTGTATGGTAATGGGATATGTCATGATCTCTATCATAGACATCATCGAAACTCCTTTCGATGGATCAGAACTCTTCTGATTCGAACAGCTAGAATGATCGATCATCTAAATCATTCTAATTGCTCCCAAAATCCACCAGTGACACCTAGCAGTATATGGTGGCAACCCATCAGAGCTGAATGCGAACCTCTTGGTGCAGCTACCTGTGTGATTAAGTTCTTCTATCTTGAGCCCCGATCAGATTAGGGTTAAGGTGAACTCGTCAAACCCTAGTCTCTGTCATATGATGTAATCATTCGATTCGAGTCCAATGTGAAAATCTAAATAGAAACTCTTTCTATTATTTCACTCTACCATGGCCATGGGATTTCTGGACTTGATTCTCATGATCATCATAGGGCTACTCCTCTACCACCGAGGTAGATAGATCCCATCTTGATGCAATCCAGTTCCTACAATGAACATGTCATAGCCAACATACACCTCAGGGTTCCATATGGCTAGGAGACCGAGTAATGGTGTAGTCAAACTATAACACCCTCAAGGTGAACTGCCGATGCATCTCAGGTCAAAGAACCAGACACACTACTGCAGCATCGAGTCAGTCATTGACGAGAAGGTAGACTTCCTAATGACTACTCGAGGTGGTCACGCTCAGTGCCCTCGTTCTCTAACGAGTACCTGTACTCTCGCTCCGGTGTCTCCACACCGTAGACTCAAGACTCATCTACTAAAGAGAAGCGATCGTACACCAACCTTCCGGATCAATCACCATCCTCGTGATGATCCTATGGTCGGGAGCTGTTTATGAGTTAATAATGATTATTCATGTCTTAAATTTTCAACTCTTGAAAATATGAATTATCATTACCATTAACTCAAAGGATGTATCACAGACACTAAATACACATGTGTGATAGAAAATAACCCATTTCATTAATTATAGTCAAAATTACAATTTTGCCCCTAGAAGTGTATTACAAGTGTCAGCCAATTCTGGCTTCTAGGGCACATATATCTAACAATCTCCCACTTGTCCTAAAGCCAATTGGCTACAAGTCTAAGTCCCATCTTCTCAAGGTGGGCTTCGATCTTCTGCTGGCCCAACGGCTTTGTAAGTGGGTCTGCCACATTATCTGTGGAGTTGACTCTCTTGACCTCAACGTAACCTTTCTCAAGGTAATCGCGGATGAGATGGTATCACCGTTTGCTTGGAACTCTTCCAGCACACAAACAGTCTGCCAGATGTCGACTTTCGATCATCTATATCGGACATGAAGTCCGAGTCTGTGTATCCCTGGAACTTGGAGTTCTCCATTACCAAAGACCAACATCATATCCTTAGTTCTTCTCAAGTACTTAAGGATACATTTCACAGAAGTCCAGTGTTCTTCACCTGGATTTGACTGATATCTGCTTGTGACACTCACAGCATGGGCTATATCAGGTCGTGTACATAGCATGGCATACATGAGGCTCCCTATTGCAGAAGCATAAGGGATCTTGCTCATGCGTTCTATTTCCTCAGGTGTGCTGGGGCACATCTTCTTGGAAAGATGAATACCATGTCTGAAGGGTATTAATCCCCTCTTAGAGTTTTCCATACTAAACCTCTTTAGTACTTCCTCTATGTACATCTTCTGTGAAAGTCCTAGCATCCTATTCGGTCTATCCCTATAGACCTTAATTCCTAGAATAAAGGATGCTTCACCTAGGTCTTTCATGGAGAATTCCTTGGACAACCACATCTTGACTGATGTCAACATGGGAATATCATTCCCAATAAGGAGGATGTCATCCACGTACAATACGAGGAAGACAACAGCGCTCCCACTGACCCTTTTGAAAACACATGGTTCCTCTTCATTTTTGATGAAACCAAACTTTTTGATCACATCATTGAAACGAGTGTTCCAGCTCCGAGATGCTTGCTTAAGTCCATATATGGACCTTTGCAGCTTGCAAACCTTGTGATCAGTATCACTGGATGTGAAACCTAGCGGCTGTTCCATATAGATATCTTCCTCAAGATATCCATTTAGGAATGCCGTTTTCACGTCCATTTGCCATATTTCATAATCGAAATAGGCTGCAACAGCAAGCAATGTGCGGATGGATTTTAGCATAGCTACCGGGGAAAAGGTATCCTGATAGTCAATGCCTTCACGTTGACTATAACCTTTTGCCACCAGTCTAGCCTTGAATGTCTCCACATTCCCATCTGCACCAATCTTTCTCTTGAAGATCCATTTACACCCAATAGGTACTATACCTTCTGGTGGATCTACCAAGGTCCAGACTTGGTTTGAGTGCATCGAGTCGATTCTCTGACTTCATTGCCTCAAGCCATTTCTCGGAGTCGATATCTGATATCGCCTCGTTGTAGGTTTTGGGATCATCACCATGAGCACCATTACCTATGAGGAACATTTCCTCTACATCCTCTGAAATAATACCTAAGTATCTTTCAGGGGGACGGGAAACTCTTTCCGATCTACGAGGTGGAGGAGGTAGTGTTCTTATTGGCTCAACCTGATTTGGTTCCACTTGGTCCTTAGCTCGTTCTGTACTTGTGAGACTTTCTCATCAAGCTTAATCTGCTTTCCAATGCCCACTATCTTGAATAAACTATTTTTCAAGAAATATGGCATGTCGACTCACAATCACATTGTGGTCTTCTGGAATGTAGAAATAGTATCCTAATGACTCTTTAGGATATCCTATGAATCGAGCTCTAAAGGACCTAAACTCTAACTTGTCCGCTTGTTGTCTTTTGACATGAGCCGGACAACCCCAAATTCTGAGATGACTCAGACTTGGTTTCTTACCGTGCCATATCTCATACGGTGTGGTAGGAACGGTTTTAGAGGGAACCCTATTCAGTAAGATAGATTGAAGTTAATAATGAATGTCCCCAAAGAAAATCAGGGAGGTCTGTGAAGCTCATCATGGATCGAACCATATCCAATAGAGTCCGATTTCTCCGTTCTGAAACCCCGTTGAGTTGAGGTGTTCCTGGTGGAGTCCATTGAGAGACTATGCCATTTTCCTTAAGATAGTCTAGGAATTCCCGGCTAAGGTATTCACCTCCTCGATCTGATCGAAGAACCTTAATGGGTTTTCCAGTTTGTTTTTCTACTTCATGTCTGAATTCTTTGAACTTTTCAAAAGCTTCAGACTTGTGTCTCATAAGATACACATACCCATACCTAGACAGATCATCGGTAAAGGTAATGAAGTAGACAAAATTGCCTCTAGCCGGCACATCAAATGGGCCGCACACATCAGTATGTACTAGGGCAAGGAGATCTGTGGCCCTCTCCCCATGTCCAACAAAAGGGAGTTTAGTCATTTTGCCTTGAAGACAAGATTCACAAGTTGGATATGACTCAAAAGTCAATGGACTCAATAGCCCATTTTTCTCCAATTTGTTAATCCTATCTTCTGCTATATGACCTAATCTCAGGTGCCATAGATATCTGTCGTTTGGACTATCCCTAGGTCGTTTGGCATTCACGTTTTGCTCGATAGTTAAAACAGGTACATCAATATGCAAGCTGATAAAGACCATTAATAAGGAAACCATTTGCAATTTTATTTCTTTCATAAAGAATGTTACAATGGTCCTTAAAGAAGGTGATCACATAACCTTCTTGTGCTAAGCATGAAACAGAAATCAAATTCCTGCTAGCTGCAGGCACATAATAACAGTCTTTTAAAACTAAGTCTAAACCAGATGGTAATCGAAGAGGGTATGTTCCCACGGCTACTGCAGCAACTCTTGCTCCATTACCGATGCGTAGGATCATGTCTCCATCCCTCAGCCTCCTGCTATCCTCAAGACCCTGCATAGAAGTGCACAGATGAGCACTAGAACCAGAGTCAAGCACCCAACTGGATGCAGAAGAAACCGTAAGGTTAGACTCAATAACGAGCATACCTCCAGAAGGACCTTCCTTCTTGTTCTTCAGGGTGGCCAGGTAAGTAGGGCAGTTCCGCTTCCAATGGCCGTCGCTGTTGCAATGGAAACACTTTTCCTTTGCCATCGACCTTCTTCTTCGGTTCTGCCTTCTTCTTCTTTGATCCTTCTACCTTTTGCTTTTTCACAGACTTCTTTTTCTTTCCATAAGACTTTCTTTTGGAAGAAGTCCGTTCCATAGCAAGAACTGAGCCTTTAGAACCTTTCATAGAAAGCTCAGCGGTAACCAGCATATTCATCAACTCGGCCAAGGAATTTTGAAGTTTATGCATGTGGTAATTCATGATGAATTGCCCATATGCATCAGTCAAGGATTGCAGAATAATATCGTTCTGCAAGTCCAAGTCCAACTTCACACCGAGCTTCTCAAGCTCTTCCATGTCCTTGATCATTGTCAGACAGTGATCTTGGACTGACTGCCCATCACGCATCTTAGCCTTAAAAAGTCATTTCGTGACTTGATATTTGGCTGCGCGACTCTGTTCACCAAACATCTCCTGCAGGTGAGCCAACATTTGGCGAGCAGTCCCGATATCTTCATGTTGGCGCTGGAGCTCATCAGACATCGAGCCCAACATGTAGTATCTGGCCTTATTGTCTTCGTCAATCCATTTTTCCAGAGACGCTCTCTGTTCAGTGGATGGACGAGCTGGTAAGGTGGGAGGGTCCTGGTCCAAAACATGTGTTAACTTCTCTGAACCCAAAACAATTTTGTAGTTCCTGAGCCAATCTTTATAATTGGGTCCAGTCAGTCTATGTGTGTCTAGGATACGTGCCAGTGGGTTGGACGCAGACATTTTCCTGTAGAGAGTCAAAGATTCTAGTTAGATACTGTAATTTTGACTTGACCAATTTGTTTAGGGATTTTATTTTTAAACAAATTAGGGATTTTATTTTTAAACAAATTAGCTCCCACTATTTTCTCGGATCCCTACACTCCCTCTGTAGAGATGCGAAAATCTCCGCGATTGATGATTTCTAGTGGGTGGTGCGGTCTCACCAACTGACTCATCACCTCACCTAACAGTTATTGGTGATGGGTTAGCCAATGAGTGAACAACTCTTGTTCAATGATTCTCTAATCATGGTGCACCCAAACTTGGTCTCTAATTCATGAATCTCACCGTATCCGGAATATTGATCCACTCCTTAGTTAAGTCAGACCCACCATTTGCATAGACTGGGTTCCTAATTGGGTCTCTCACCGTATCCGGAATATTGAGCCCAACTCATCCTCCAGCCCATAGCATCCAATGCCTAATAGACATGGTTGCGTCTTCCCGGTGCAACTGAGCCACTGTATCCAGCCGAGAACAATCAACCCCGGGAAGGGCCCGCACGTCTACAATGGTGGAAGACCTCGGACTTAATCTTTTCTTAGGGAGAATTGATTCAGGTCTCATTAAACTAGACTTGGCTTAGTCATAACAATTATGACTAACCTAGTGGCATGGGTCAGCTCGGATTATTGACCACCTCAGATCAGAACTGTGTCAACAGATATGGCCAGGTAAGTGAGACCGGTGGAAGGAATATGCCGTTAACTCGCACAAGAACGCATTCAGGTCGAGTAGCTTCCAATTAAAAACCAGTCGGTCGTCTGTGCCAAACTTACCTTAGACACCAAATTGTTGAGTCAGAACCAATTGGGTTAGCCTACAATCCAGACTCTAACCTCTGAGCCTAATTAGGTCTTGCTTGATCGTGACTCGATCTTGACCCAGACTTAATCCTATTAGGCTGGTCAATTTAAGCATTGTTGATCCCATCTAACCAACTCTTGATTCGGTTTGATCAACCGCTTAGACCTAATTGAGCTACCCAAGCCCGAACCCAGTATTATGAATATGTCTTAGATCTGAAATTCTCAATTTTAGACCTAATTAATATTCCATAAACTTAATTCTTAATTAAGTTGGGTTCATAAACAAAATATGCACAATAAATCCTAGGGTTTCAGGATCTAGGGTTTTGCAGAAAGTAAGTTTTGGGTTTCTGATTAAGGACGAACACGCAGCACCCCTACACGTCATAAGAACACCCCATCGAATGGGAAGAGAGGGCCTTTAAACCCTTCTTCGTTCTTATGACCGGACGGCCAAGAGGAACGCCTTAATCAGGAACATGTAAATCTACAAAACAGTTATAGATCTATATCATATATCTCATATACAAATTTAGATCTAATCAAGGCATATTTTGCATACATCTCATGTATCAAATCATGCATGTTTTCAGATCTAAATTATCACATAATAATCTAAAAAATTAGATTTAAATTGATCTAATCAAAATAAATTCTAATCTAGACAATTATGTAGAACTATTCTACAACTAGTCTAGTCATGCATCTATCATATCTCATATGATATTTAAAATTAAATAATTTTTATTTGCTGTTTATCAGATGTTATTATAACACTTATAATATCAGAAAATAGTAAATAAGAAGATCTAAAATATGATTTAATCAGATTAAATCAAAGACATGCAAAACTATTCTATAGAACTATTCTATTCTAGAACTAGTCATGCATATCTTCATGTTCTTAGATCCAAATCATTTAATTTTAATTTTTTCTGATTTCAGATCTGATCACATCTCATGTGACATCTGAAATCACTTTATTTTCTAATTAAAATAAAATTAAAATCAGATCTAAACAATTTTAGAACCATGGCTCTGATACCAGTTGAAGGGAAATCCTGATTTCCCGGTCCAGGTTCGTCCAGATCTGATTAGATCAAGAGATATATTTCAAAAAATTTTCTCTTGATCTCAATCAGATCTTGATATGTTTCAGATCTGATTCTTATTATTTTAATAAATAAAATAAAATAAGATAAATTAAATCAAATTTAATTTACCTGATTTGGGTAATCCTATTACCCTGTAGATGATCCTGATTGCAGCGGAAGGTTCTGGATCTTAGCCACGCAAGCGCCTGGCCTCTACCGGTATCCACTCGGGTTGGATCTGGAGATCCTCTTCTTCTCTATCACACCTCCAAAAATCAGATCTGGATCTGATCTGGAGGATCTTCAAAACTCTTTTGAAGATCTGCAGTCGTCCTTTTGCAGCAGCGCAGCCTTCTTGCTTTTGATCGCCTTTCCTTGATCTGAATCGCACCAAACTAAGTCCAAAACACCTTTTGGACGTGGAGAGCAAGGGGAGAAGAGACTATGGCATGGAGAAGGAGGGGAGAGGCAGCCTTGGGGCGTGGGAAATCTCATTTGAATTCACTTAGGATTAGGGTTGGGCGCAGGGTCTTATTTATAGACCTCTTGTGATCCAACTCCTCTTCCTCTCAACCAATCACAACCCTTTGTGAAATCAGATCTAAATCTGATTGGTTGGAAAAAGAGACCCCTGGATTCCTCCTTAGAGGGCGCCTAAGACCAGTCAAACTGGATTCTTAGTAGAACTCTGATTGGAATCCAAAAGGGAGGTGGAGTCCTTGTCCAACAAGGACTCCTAGGCGCCTCCTACTTGGGCTCACGCCACCCTTGGCGTGCGCCCTTCTCCTTGCCAGGTTCTGGCAGGGGGACAGGCCCCCACCAGCTCTCCAATAGGTGCATGACATGTGGTCAAAAGTCAAAGGGTCAATGGTCAACGTTTGACCAGTCAAAGGTAGACTTTTGACCAAAGTCAAAGAACAAGAAATGGCAGGTGACCAAAAATGGCAGGTAATGTCTTACAAATAAGACAACCTATTCTGACTTGGACAACCTCCAGTCAGACCATATGAAGGCCTCTGATTGAGCACAAACTCCTTTGGCTCAGTCAGGACAACTTATTTATGATAGTAAAAGAAGAACGTTAGGTTCAATCGAGTGCTAGCACGATTTCCTTGAACCTAATTGAATCTCATTCAGATCAATTGAACTAGATCAGTTCAATTGATGATCACCAGATTCAAACCCTTGTTTGTGTGACCCAGTTAGGTTCAGTTCTGTATGGTAATGGGATATGTCATGATCTCTATCATAGACATCATCGAAACTCCTTTCGATGGATCAGAACTCTTCTGATTCGAACAGCTAGAATGATCGATCATCTAAATCATTCTAATTGCTCCCAAAATCCACCAGTGACACCTAGCAGTATATGGTGGCAACCCATCAGAGCTGAATGCGAACCTCTTGGTGCAGCTACCTGTGTGATTAAGTTCTTCTATCTTGAGCCCCGATCAGATTAGGGTTAAGGTGAACTCGTCAAACCCTAGTCTCTGTCATATGATGTAATCATTCGATTCGAGTCCAATGTGAAAATCTAAATAGAAACTCTTTCTATTATTTCACTCTACCATGGCCATGGGATTTCTGGACTTGATTCTCATGATCATCATAGGGCTACTCCTCTACCACCGAGGTAGATAGATCCCATCTTGATGCAATCCAGTTCCTACAATGAACATGTCATAGCCAACATACACCTCAGGGTTCCATATGGCTAGGAGACCGAGTAATGGTGTAGTCAAACTATAACACCCTCAAGGTGAACTGCCGATGCATCTCAGGTCAAAGAACCAGACACACTACTGCAGCATCGAGTCAGTCATTGACGAGAAGGTAGACTTCCTAATGACTACTCGAGGTGGTCACGCTCAGTGCCCTCGTTTCTCTAACGAGTACCTGTACTTTCACTCCGGTGTCTCCACACCGTAGACTCAAGACTCATCTACTAAAGAGAAGCGATCGTACACCAACCTTCCGGATCAATCACCATCCTCGTGATGATCCTATGGTCGGGAGCTGTTTATAAGTTAATAATGATTATTCAAGTCTTAAATTTTCAACTCTTGAAAATATGAATTATCATTACCATTAACTCAAAGGATGTATCACAGACACTAAATACACATGTGTGATAGAAAATAACCCATTTCATTAATTATAGTCAAAATTATAATTTTGCCCTTAGAAGTGTATTACAAGTGTCAGCCAATTCTGGCTTCTAGGGCACATATATTTAACACCAACACCTTGGAGCACAAATTCCAAACCCTCTTCCTCTCTCTCTCTCTCTCTTAGATCTTTATTATATAAAAATTATATAAAATAATGAAGAAAAAGATACTTAAAAGAAAATAAAGAGAAGATAATCTTCTTTTACCTTTGTGCCTTCATGACATCAACGATTGATATTCAGATGAAGACCTTTTCTCTAAGGATCTAGGCACCATCTTTCCTGAAGCCCTTCCTCTCTCTCTCTTAGATTTTTATCATATAAAGATCATAAATAGAATAGAAAGAGAGAAACATAAAAAAAAAATATAAGAGAAGACAATCTTCTCTTACCTTATCTCTTCAAGACATCAACCTTTGATGTCTTAATTTAGGGCTCTTCTCCAAGAATCTTGGCACCAAAAATCCTCCATGCCTTCTCCTCCTTTTTCTCTATTTTTTATGATTTTTCTAAGATTTTTTACATCCTCAAACCATCTCATAAGAGGCATCCACCTTTTATTGCAAGACTAGGTCAAAACCTAGTCATAGAGTTGGACGCCCCTCCCACTTATTTTTTCATGTAACCACTGATTCTCACACACAAAACCAAGGGAAAATGTGCCAAATAAGATAGAGGGGCATGGGTAGAGTTGGCACACAAGGGAGGGAGGAGTTTGGACTAAAGAAGACTCTTCCAAGTAGGAAACAATTTCCAACTTCCTTCTAATTTTGACCAAATCAAATTTAAATCTAATTCCTAAGATAATGGGATGTGAAAAATCATTTCTTAGGCATGAAAATTATAAAAAAAAATTTAGAATTAAAATATGGTGTGGGCATTCTTAGGCGCAAGTGAAAGAGAGAGAGTCCCAGTCCAATTGGGACTCCTCTTATTTGACTAGGTCAAAATTATTTTAAATCTAATTTAAATTCTATTTAAACTAGATTAAATGCAATCCAATCAAGAATGATCCTAGTCCAACTAGGAGCCTAATTAAATCAGATTAAATCAAGATTTAAATCTGATTTAAATCCTTAGTCAATCAGGTGCACCCAAGTCTTAGTCAAATAAGAAATTATTCTATCCTTGCAATTGACTTATCCAATAAATTAATTAGACTTAATCTAATTAAATTCAAACTAATTCTAATTGAATCTAATTCAATTAAACTTGATCTCAACCTGATTGCTTAATCAGATTGTGTCAATTAGCAATCCAATTGCTAATCGATCCTCCTACAATACTTGCATTAGGTCAAACATCATTCGCATTGAAGGTTTGACCTCGAAATGATTCTCAATCATTGATTAACCATCTGATCAGATTATAGACTCTAATGTGTGTGACCTCATAGATTCGAACCTATGTTGGTAGTATAGAAATCAATTTCTATACCAATCAAAGTTACCATCTAGCAATGATTTTCGACGTTCAAAGAGGTCGAATGTATGCAAAGCAACATTCTTAGAACCCTGGCCTATGGTTACCATATAATTCATCACTATGATCAATAATGCTCAAGATAATTTTGAGTATGCTGTCAAACACTCATACAAGTCATCTCTATTATGTCTCAAAATTTTGCAAATCCAGTGACACCTCATGAGGATTACCCAGGCCTAGGTTTTGCTAAATTGAAATACAGCGAGACGTTCTCTTTCCAAAGTTAATCAGGAGTAGTCAATCCCATCTTAACTCACACACCGACTCTACAAGTACTTGACTATATCCAAAAATCTTTCATCACCTATGTTAGAAATACAGGCAGTCCAACACCAAAGTATAGTGAGTTTCTCGCAAGTCACCATGGCGATCTTAGGTCGGAGGAACACTTATACGCATTGGCCTTAGCTAGCTACTCTTGACAGTAGAGTGCTATCTTGATTACGTTCAATGTAGATGTACTCCTACATCTTATCTGGATGCCATACCAGTGTCTCCACACCACTTGGTTACAAGGACAACCAATGCATATGGCATACAGTGACCTACACTTGATAAGTTACATCCTTGTTAATAACTTATAATTTGATCATGAATAATTTAAGAACCATCCGATAAATCCTTCTTTATCGATTGATTATGGTTCTAAGAACTTCATCATAATTTAGGAGTTTATTTAAGAAAGGTAGAACTTTTATGATGAAACAGCCAAATTACTATTATTATTAGATAATTCATATACTAATTTCAATCATCTACTACTTAGATGATTGGCTTTAGGACATATTTTCCAACAACTCCTACTTGGACTAAAGTCAATCAGAATGATATCAAATATCCTATCTTCTACTTGAGTTTGTAGAACTCCTTAGTTTCGAGGTCTTAAAAAATGGATCGGTCAAGTTCTCCTTTTACATCGATATTCTAAAGATCGACTCCACCCAGATCAAATATGTAAGATGAAAATGATGTAGAATATGCTGGTCCTCTGATTTTTTAGCCTGAGCTATGGCTCTAGTGCTACAATAGGACTGGACCACGGGTGGAGAGTGCCACTACCAACCTGCTAATGAACCTCAGTAACTATACAGCTTACATGGCAGCATCATATGCCATGATGTACTCTACATCACTAATTGAATAGACTAAAGTATCCTGCTTGAAATCTTTTCAGCAAATTGCTCCTATAATTAGGGTATGAGTCGACATTCTCTTATTGTCATCTTGTTCTGACTGATATCAAAATACCCATATATTTTAAGTCAGTACTTTCATATTTGAGTCATTGGACCTTAGTATTTTCTAAATACTTGGGGATTGTCTATACAATCCTCCAGTGGCTCTTACCTGGACCAGACTAGTATCTGCTCACTACCTCTAGTGAGTATACCATGTCTAGTCTCGTACATGGATAAATAAGATGATAGCAAAACCTTTATTCTTTACAATGTTGGAATGCTATTCTGAATTAAGAGAATTTCATCCTCAAACATCACAAGAAATAACACTGCAAAATATTTTGCCTAATAATAAGTGCAGGGTTTGTTTTTGTTCATAACTAAGATATACATTCAGAACCTATGTTCAAACTCTGAGATGATACTCAGATAGGCTTTATAGGTCCTTACCTTCCTATCTACGCTACTCTGATCCTATTAAAAATCCATTCACACCCAATAGATTTTATCCCTTCAGGTGAACAACTAGTGTCCATACACTATTGATTTTCAAAGAGTTCAATTTGGATCATATGGCTCCAAGCCACTTCTCAGAATCAGCCACTGCACTGTATCCTTATAGGTGTTTAGATCCTTGTTGTTCTCATCGAGCTCAACATGGTCGCCATTCCAAACCTAGACACTGAAGTATCTATCCGATTAATGCAGTACTCTATCAGATCTCCTTAAAGGTGATACTTTAACCGGCTCCAAATTTGATCCGATCAAATCCAGTTCTATAGGTTTATCAGATAACGTCGATTCTTTTCTACCAGTCAAACTTTTACATGTTCAACTTGACAGCCACTAGTTTCTTCTCTAAGAAACTCCTTTTCAAAAGGAATGCCCTACTACTGATGAACATCTTATGTTCTTTAGCATAGCAGAATTAATAACCCTTAAACACTTATTAGATTAGGATACAAGTTTATCTGTGTGAAAATATATGACATAGGCTGATCATCTGCAACCCCGAAAGTGAGATAGTCTACGTCTATGCCTGATCCATATTCCATATGGAGTCAATGCAACAGATTAACTTGGTATAAATTTTCAGAGTAAAAAATTAGTCACAAGAGCACAACCCTGCAATAGGCTGACAAGTATACCCTATTATGGATTGAACCATGTCTAACAAAGTTTAATTTCTTCTTTTAGATACACTATGTTTTGAAAAGAAATTCACTGAGAGAGAATCCTATTCTCTCCTAGATATGTCACAAATTCACTGAATAAGTATTTGCCTCCTCAATCTAATCAAAGAGTTTTAATACCCTATCCAATTTATTTTTCTTTTTTATTATTAAATCATTTGAACATTTCAAATGATTCATCCCAGATGTACCCATATCTAGATAGTGAAGGAAATCCTAATTTCTTGGACCAGATTCATTCAGATCTGATCAGATCAAGAGATATATTTCAAATTTTTTTCTTTTTGATCTAGATCAGATCTGAGATGTTTCAGATCTGATTTTTATTTTTTTAATAATTAAAAAAATAGATAAATTAAATCAAATTTAATTTACCTTAAAGTGGGTAATCCTATTACTCGATGATGATCCTGTAAGTAGCGGAAGATTCTGGATCTAGCCACACAAGTGCCTGGCCTCTATCGGTATACACTCAGGCTGGATCTAGAGATCCTCTTCTTCTCTATCACTTCTCCAAAAATCAAATCTGGATCTGATATGAAGGATCTACAAAACTCCTTTTGAAGATCAGCAGTTGTCCTTTGCAGCAGCGCAGCCTTCTAGCTTTCAGTCACCTTTCTCTCATCTGGATTGCACCAACCAAGGTCCAAAATACTTTTGGACGTGGAGAGGAGAGGGAGAAGGTGGGTTTGGCATGGAGGAAGAGGGGAGAGGCAGCCTTGGGGCATGGGATTTCAATTGCTCTTTGAGTTGGGCGCAGGGTCTTATTTATAGACTATCTGTGATCCAACTCCTCTTCTTCCCAACCAATCACAACTCTTTGTGAAATCAGATCTAAATCTGATTGGTGGGAATAGAGTCCCCTGGATTCCTCCTTAGAGGGTACCTAAGATCAGTCAAAGTTGGTTCTTAGGAGATGGAGATCCAACAGGGGTGAAGGGAAATCCTGATTTTTCGATCCAGGTTCGTTCAGATCTGATCAGATCAAGAGATATATTTCAAAAATTTTTTCTCTTGATCTCAATCAGATCTTGATATGTTTTCAGATCTGATTCTTATTATTTTAATAAAATAAAATAAAAAAGATAAATTAAATCAAATTTAATTTACCTGATCTGGGTAATCCTATTACCCTGTTGATGATCCTGATTTGCAGCGGAAGGTTCTGGATCTTAGCCACGCAAGCGCCTGGCCTCTACCGGTATCCACTCGGGTTGGATCTGGAGATCCTCTTCTTCTCTATCACGCCTCCAAAAATCAGATCTGGATCTGATCTGGAGGATCTTCAAAACTCTTTTGAAGATCAGCAGTCGTCCTTTGCAGCAGCGCAGCCTTCTTACTTTTGATCGCCTTTCTTTGATCTGAATCGCACCAACCAAGGTCCAAAACTCCTTTTGGACGTGGAGAGCAAGGGGAGAAGGTGGTTTGGCATGGAGAAGGAGGGGAGAGGCAGCCTTGGGGCATGGGGAAACTATGATCTCAATCATTTTAATCTGAGTTGGGCGCAGGGTCTTATTTATAGACTAAGCTGTGATCCAACTCCTCTTCTTCCCAACCAATCACAACCCTTTGTGAAATCAGATCTAAATCTGATTGGTGGGAATAGAGTCCCCTGGATTCCTCCTTAGAGGGTGCCTAAGACCAGTCAAAGTTGGTTCTTAGAAGAACTCTAATTGGAATCCAAAAAGGAGATGGAGTCCTTGTCCAACAAGGACTCCTAGGCGCCTCCAACTTGGGCACACGCCTAGGGTGGCGTGCGCCCTTCTCCTTGCCAGGTTCTGGCAGGGGGACAGGCCCCCACCAGCTCTCCAATAGGTGCATGACATGTGGTCAAAAGTCAAAGTGTCAATGGTCAACGTTTGACCAGTCAAAGGTAGACTTTTGACCAAAGTCAAAGAACAAGAAATGGCAGGTGACCAAAAATGGCAGGTAATGTCTTACAAAATAAGACAACCTTTTCTGACTTGGACAACCTCCAGTCAGACCATATGAAGGCCTCTGATTGAGCACAAACTCCTTTGGCTCAGTCAGGACAACTTATTTATGATAGCAAAAGAAGAACGTTAGGTTCAATCGAGTGCTAGCACGATTTTCCTTGAACCTAATTGAATCTCATTCAGATCAATTGAACTAGATCAGTTCAATTGATGATCACCAGATTCAAACCCTTGTTTGTGTGACCCAGTTAGGTTCAGTTCTGTATGGTAATGGGATATGTCATGATCTCTATCATCGACATCATCGAAACTCCTTTCGATGGATCAGAACTCTTCTGATTCGAACAGCTAGAATGATCGATCATCTAAATCATTCTAATTGCTCCCAAAATCCACCAGTGACACCTAGCAGTATATGGTGGCAACCCATCAGAGCTGAATGCGAACCTCTTGGTGCAGCTACCTGTGTGATTAAGTTCTTCTATCTTGAGCCCCGATCAGATTAGGGTTAAGGTGAACTCGTCAAACCCTAGTCTCTGTCATATGATGTAATCATTCGATTCGAGTCCAATGTGAAAATCTAAATAGAAACTCTTTCTATTATTTCACTCTGCCATGGCCATGGGCTTCTGGACTTGATTCTCATGATTCATCATAGGGCTGCTCCTCTACCACCGAGGTAGATAGATTCCATCTTGATGCAATCCAGTTCCTACAATGAACATGCTATAGCCAACATACACCTCAGGGTTCCATATGGCTAGGAGACCGAGTAATGGTGTAGTCAAACTATAACACCCTCAAGGTGAACTGCCGATGCATCTCAGGTCAAAGAACCAGACACACTACTGCAGCATCGAGTCAGTCATTGACGAGAAGGTAGACTTCCCTAATGACTACTCGAGGTGGTCACGCTCAGTGCCCTCGTTTCTCTAACGAGTACCTGTACTCTCGCTCCGGTGTCTCCACACCGTAGACTCAAGACTCATCTACTAAAGAGAAGCGATTGTACACCAACCTTCCGGATCAATCACCATCCTCGTGATGATCCTATGGTCGGGAGCATTTTATGAGTTAATAATGATTATTCATGTCTTAAATTTTCAACTCTTGAAAATATGAATTATCATTACCATTAACTCAAAGGATGTATCACAGACACTAAATACACATATGTGATAGAAAATAACCCATTTATTGATTTTAGTCAAAATTATAATTTTGCCCCTAGAAGTGTATTACAAGTGTCAGCCAATTCTGGCTTCTAGGGCACATATATCTAACAATCTCCCACTTGTCCTAAAGCCAATTGGCTACAAGTCTAAGTCCCATCTTCTCAAGGTGGGCTTCGATCTTCTGCTGGCCCAACGGCTTTGTAAGTGGGTCTGCCACATTATCTGTGGAGTTGACTCTCTTGACCTCGACATAACCCTTTTTGAGGTAATCGTGGATGGGGTGGTATCACCGTTTGCTTGGAACTCTTCCAGCACAAACAGTCTGCCAGATGTCGACTTTCGATCATCTATATCGGACATGAAAGTCCGAGTCTGTGTATCCCTGGACTTGGAGTTCTCCGTTACCAAAGACCAACATCATATCCTTAGTTCTTCTCAAGTACTTAAGGATACATTTCACAGAAGTCCAGTGTTCTTCACCTGGATTTGACTGATATCTGCTTGTGACACTCACAGCATGGGCTATATCAGGTCGTGTACATAGCATGGCATACATGAGGCTCCCTATTGCAGAAGCATAAGGGATCTTGCTCATGCGTTCTATTTCCTCAGGTGTGCTGGGGCACATCTTCTTGGAAAGATGAATACCATGTCTGAAGGGTATTAATCCCCTCTTAGAGTTTTCCATACTAAACCTCTTTAGTACTTCCTCTATGTACATCTTCTGTGAAAGTCCTAGCATCCTATTCGGTCTATCCCTATAGACCTTAATTCCTAGAATAAAGGATGCTTCACCTAGGTCTTTCATGGAGAATTCCTTGGACAACCACATCTTGACTGATGTCAACATGGGAATATCATTCCCAATAAGGAGGATGTCATCCACGTACAATACGAGGAAGACAACAGCGCTCCCACTGACCCTTTTTGAAAACACATGGTTCCTCTTCATTTTTGATGAAACCAAACTTTTTGATCACATCATTGAAACGAGTGTTCCAGCTCCGAGATGCTTGCTTAAGTCCATATATGGACCTTTGCAGCTTGCAAACCTTGTGATCAGTATCACTGGATGTGAAACCTAGCGGCTGTTCCATATAGATATCTTCCTCAAGATATCCATTTAGGAATGCCGTTTTCACGTCCATTTGCCATATTTCATAATCGAAATAGGCTGCAACGGCAAGCAATGTGCGGATGGATTTTAGCATAGCTACTGGGGAAAAGGTATCCTGATAGTCAATGCCTTCGCGTTGACTATAACCTTTTGCCACTAGTCTAGCCTTGAATGTCTCCACATTCCCATCTGCACCAATCTTTCTCTTGAAGATCCATTTACACCCAATAGGTACTATACCTTCTGGTGGATCTACCAAGGTCCAGACTTGGTTTGAGTGCATCGAGTCAATTTCTGACTGCATTGCCTCTAGCCATTTCTCGGAGTCGATATCTGATATCGCCTCGTTGTAGGTTTTGGGATCATCACCATGAGCACCATTACCTACGAGGAACATTTTCCTCTACATCCTCTGAAATAATACCTAAGTATCTTTCAGGGGGACGGAAACTCTTTCCGATCTACGAGGTGGAGGAGGTAGTGTTCTTATTGGCTCAACCTGATTTGGTTCCAATTGGTCCTTAGCTCGTTCCACTTGTGAGACTTTCTCATCAAGCTTGATCTATTTTCCAATGCCGCTATCTTGAATAAACTATTTTTCAAGAAAGATGGCATGTCGACTCACAATCACATTGTGGTCTTCTGGAATGTAGAAATAGTATCCTAATGACTCTTTAGGATATCCTATGAATCGAGCTCTGAAGGACCTAAACTCTAACTTGTCCGCTTGTTGTCTTTTGACATGAGCCGGACAACCCCAAATTCTGAGATGACTCAGACTTGGTTTCTTACCCCACAACGAGAGAGATGTGATTGATCGCTGTCTAGACTAGTTGTAAGAATAGTTCTACATAGTTGTCTAAAGATTAGGATTTATTTTGATAAGATCAATTTAAATCTAATTTTTAAAGATTATTAGAGATAATTTAGATCTAAATATGATCATGATTATGATACATGAGATGTATCAAAATATGCCATAATTAGATCTGATTTATATATGAGATATATGATATAGATCTGATATTGTTTTGTAGTATTGATGTTCTTAATTAAGGTGTTCCTCTGGCCGTCCGGTCATAAGAACAAAGAAGGGTTAAAAGGCCCTCTCTTACCATTCGATGGGTGTTCTTATGAAGTGTAGGGGTGCTGCAGTGCTCGTTCTTAATCAGAAATCCAAAACTTACTTTCTGTAAAAAACCCTAGATCCTGAAACCCTAGGATTTATTGTGCATATTTTGTTTTATGATCCTAACTTAATTAAGAATTAAGTTTATGGAATATTAATTAGGTCTAAAATTGAGAATTTTAGATCTAAGATATTTTCATAATACTGGGTTCTGGACTTGGCGTAGCTCAATAGGTCTAAGCGGTTTGATCAAACCGATACAAGAGTTGGTTTAGATGGGATCTTACAAGTGCTTAAATTGACCAGCCTAATATATTAAGTCTGGTCAGATCGAGTCACGATCAAGTAAGACCTAGTTAGGCTCAGAGGTTAGAGTCTGGATTATAGGCTAACCCAATTGGTCGGCTCAAACAATTTGGTGTCTAAGGTAAGTTTGGCATAGACGATCGAACTGGTTTTTAATTGGAAGCTACTCGACCTGAATGCATTCTTGTCGAGTTAAATGGCATATTTCTCCACCGATCTCACTTACCTGACCATATCTAGTTGACACAGTTTCGATCTGAGGTGGTCAATAATCCGAGCTACCCATGCCACTAGGTTAGTCATAATTGTTATGACTAAGCCAAGTCTAGTTTAATGAGACTGAATCAATTCTCCCTAGAGAAGAGTAAGTCTGAGGTCTTCCACCATTGTAGATCGTGCGGGCCTTCCCGGTTGATTGTCTCCGCTGGATACAGTGGCTCAGTTGCATCGGGAAGATGCAACCATGTCTATTAGGCATTGGATGCTATGGGCTGGAGGATGAGTTGGGCTCAATATTCTAATACGGTGAGAGACTCAATTAGGCCCAGTCTATGCAAATTGGTGGGTCGTGACCTTAACTAAGAAAGTGGATCAATATTTCAGATATGGTGAGATTCATGAATTAGAGACCAAGTTTGGGTGCACCATGATTAGGAATCATTGAACAAGAGTTGTTCACTCATTGGTAACCCCAGCACCAATAACTGTTAGGTGAGGTGATGAGTCAGTTGGTGAGACCGCACCATCCAACTAGAAATCATTAATCGTGAACAGATTTTCGCATCTCTACAGAGGGAGTGTAGGGATCTAGAAAATAGTGGAAAGCTAATTTGTTTAAAAATAAAATCCCTAAACAAATTGGTTAAGTCAAAATTATAGTATCTAACTAGAATCTTTGACTCTCTATAGAAAAATATCTGCGTCCAACCCATTAGCACATATCCTGAACACACATAGACTGACTGGACCAAATTATAATGATTGGCTCAGAAACTACAAAATTATTTTGGGTTCCGGAGAGTTTAACCCATGTTTTGACCGGACCTCCCACATTACCCGCCCGTCCATGTTTGAACAGAGAGCATCTCTGAAAAAAATGGATTGACGAAGATAATAAGGCCAGATATTACATGTTGGGCTCGATGTCTGATGAGCTCCAACGCCAATATGAGGAATACGGACTGCTCGCCAAATGTTGGCTCACCTGCAGGAGATGTTTGGTGAACAGAGTCGTGCAGCCAAATATCAAGTCACAAATGACTTTTTAAGGCTAAGATGCGTGAATGGGCAGTCAGTCCAAGATCACTGTCTGAAAATGATCAAGGACATGGAAGAGCTTGAGAGCGCAATGTGAAGTTGGACTTGGACCTTGCAGAATGATATCATTCTGCAATCCTTGACTGATGCATATGGATAATTCATCATGAAATTACCAACATGCATAAACTTCAGAATTCCTTGGTCGAATTTAATGAATATGCTGGTTACCCTGAGCTTTCTATAAAAGATTCTAAAGGCTTAGTTCTTTGCTATGGAACGGACTTCTTCCAAAGAAAGTCTTCTGAAAAGAAAAGAAGTTTGTGAAAAGGCAAAAGTGGAAGATCAAAGAAGAAGAAAGGCAGCCCGAAGAATAGGTCGATGGCAAAGGAAAAGTGTTTCCATTGCAACAGCGACGGCCATTGGAAGCGAAACTGCCCTACTTACTTGGCCACCCTGAAGAACAAGAAGGAAGGTCCTTTTGGAGGTATGCTCGTTATTGAGTCAACCTTACGGTTTCTTCTGCATCCAGTTGGGTGCTTGACTCTGTTCTAGTGCTCATCTGTGCACTTCATGCAGGGACTTGAGGATAGCAGGAGGCTGAGGGATGGAGACATGATCCCTACGCGTCGGTAATGGAGCAAGAGTTGCTGCAGTAGCCGTGGAACATACCCTCTACGATTACATCTGGTTTAGACTTAGTTTTAACAAGACTGTTATTTTGTGCCTGCAGCTAGCAGGAATTTGATTTCTGTTTCATGCTTAGCACAAGGAGGTTATATGATCACCTTCTTTAAGGACCATTGTAACATTCTTTATGAAAGAAATAAAATTGCAAATGGTTTTTCTTTTAATGGTCTTTATCACCTACATATTGATGTACCTGTTCTAACTAATCGAGCAAAACGTGAATGCAAACGACCTAGGGATAGTCCAACGACAAGATATTCTATGGCACCTGAGATTAGTCATATAACAGAGATAGGATCAACAAATTGGAGAAAAATGGACTATTGAGTCCGTTGACTTCTGAGTCATATCCAACTTGTGAAACCTGTCTTCAAGGCAAAATGACTAAACTCCCTTTTTTAGGACATAGGGAGAGGGCCACAGATCTCCTTGCCCTAGTACATACAGATGTGTGCGGCCCATTTGATGTGCCGGCTAGAGGCAATTTTGTCTACTTCATTACTTTACCGATGATGTTCTAGGTATGGGTATGTGTATCTTATGAGACACAAGTCTGAAGCCTTTGAAAAGTTCAAAGAATTCAGACATGAAGTAGAAAAATAAATAGGAAAACCCATTAAGGTTCTTCGATCAGATCGAGGAGGTGAATACCTTAGCCGAGAATTCCTAGACTAGCTCAAGAAAAATGGCATAGTCTCTCAATGGACTCCACCAGGAATACCTCAACTCAATGGGGTTTCAGAATAGAGAAATCGGACCCTATTAGATATGGTTCGGTCCATGATGAGCTCACAAAACCTCCCTGATTTTCCTTTGGGGACACTCATTGTTACTTCAATCTATCTAACTGAATAGGGTTCCCTCTAAAATCGTATCCTACCCAGCCGTATGAGCATATGCAC
>QRFJ01005586.1:0-53955 GCA_006176705.1 Cocos nucifera
ATGCCTACTTTATCTTGTTAGTGTGCATATGTGATAAGTATAATAAATTCATCAATAAAAGTATTAATTTATCAATTAATTTATATTAATTTTTAAAAATTAATAATCAATTTATATATAATTTTTGAAAAATTCATATTTTTATTAATTAAAAAATTAATTAAAAAATAATAAAAAATAATAAAAATTAAAAAATAAAATTTTATTATCAATAGAAAGAGCTCATTTTTTTGATCACAACGAAATAAATTTCAAGTAAAACGGAGCTAAAATGGAAAAGATATGAATTTTGAAAGATATAAAATAAATAAAAATTAAATAAAAAAAAGAAAACGGCTCAGCCGGCTCCGTAAGCCGAGCCACCAAGCCAAGCCAAGCCATCAAGCCGACTCAGCCATTGAAGCCATCAGCCGGTCCACGATCTAGGCGTGGACCGCCAGCTCAGCAAATTCCGGCGAATCAGAGATTGCCACGTGGTGGACCTAGACCCCTTAAGGGTCTACAGAAATTTATCGCGGCTCACAAGGGTAATTTAGTCTTTTCGTCCGACAACAGCGGCGCTGATTGGTTGCGGTGTGCGGTGCGGCCGGTCCATGCGGTCCATGGGAACAGTTATTGCGCGATCGGACGGATGTGGTTGTTTGCGGTCAGGATCGGACGGCTGTGGTTGCTTCCGAATTTTATTCAGATACAAACATCACGCGGATCACCATCGGACGGCAGCGCTCGATCCAGGCGATGATCCGACGGTCCAGAATGCTGCCGGCGGTGATCAAGACTCCCGAAGCACGATTTGCGGCCAGATTTCCTCGATCAAGCGCGATCCAACGGCCAGAATTTAATCCGACCCGATCTGAGCTTATCTGCATCCGATTTTGATGATTTTTGGACCGTTGGATTCCTATTGAATGGCTGGATTTTATCAGATTTATCAGAGTCATATCAGAGCTATTTTGATTCAAATTTTATCCAAATTTGTTTGTATTTTGATGATTACAAAGGCATTAGTCCCATATTGCCTTTAGAAAAAATATCCAGCCCTCCTAGCTCTATAAAAAGGATCCCAGGCCACCAGAAATCAACATCTCCGATCAAGGTGAAGCTTTGGTACAGGGCGAAGCCAGGCTATGGGTTAAAGGCTGCTTCGAAGCAACGGGTGCCGAGAAGAAGAGCCAAGCTTCTACACCATCTTTCTGCCAATACTGATCCAAGATCAGAGATCAGGCTATTTTATTTTTTTAAATTCTATGTATTTAAATTTTAAAATTTTAAATAAAAATTTTATTTTTGTATTTTAATTTCTTACTTTTTATTTTTATTATAATTTAATTTCTACACTTTAATTATTACTTTTTATTTTATTGCAAGTAGATGCTAAGATCTAACTAATAGATCTTAGTACCAAGTTTAAATTTCTGCACCTTTTAATTTTTGTTTTTAATTTTTTGACTTCATTTTTTATTCCAAAAATTGAAATTCTTTTTCTTTTTCTTTTCAAAAATCAAAGATTTTAAATCTAAAAATACTACCTTCCCTGTGGATTCGACCTGACTCACTGCTATCTACGCATTTTCAATGATTTTAAGAAGTCGGATTAAATTGATAAACACGGTGTCTTAACGACAACATCGCGTTCCTATCAATTAGCCTAGAAGAGTTTTCAGTTGGAGTTTGAATTTATTAGGATTCATGTATATAGTAGAAATCTTAGAATATATAAACCCAGGTATTGTAATCTTTACAATAAGTGAAATCAATATAGAGCTTTTCTTCCTAACTCTCTTCTCTCTTTTGTCTCTGGTTCTAACACCAAGCCCTAGGTGCCACCATCAACTTTTGTTATTCTTCATATTTTTAGATTAACATCCAGGTTCGCGCAAGAGATCAGATCTACGACTGTGGTTCTGAGTAGCCATAGGTACAATAATTAGTATTAGAGCAGTATCGATTATTCCAACAATTGATATCAGAACAGTACTAATTGTTCCAACATTCTATGATGTTGAATATCAATGATATCATATTATTTATGCACTTTCATCCCATGATTTATGATAGGATCAAACCATTCATAGTAAAATACCACTACCCTTTTATCACCTTGACCTGGATACTGTAACTCCACCACCTCCTTAAGAATAGCATAGAAAT
Source organism: Cocos nucifera (assembly GCA_006176705.1). Lineage (NCBI taxonomy): Eukaryota > Viridiplantae > Streptophyta > Magnoliopsida > Arecales > Arecaceae > Cocos > Cocos nucifera. The sequence goes on from QRFJ01005586.1 coordinate 2,152, forward strand.
CACTTTCACTATCACCATGTCCTTCGCCCTTAACACACACTCCACTATTGATTATTTTTTTGCCCTCACTATAAGCATGTGTGTGAAATTTGAATCCACCAATAAAATACATGGGCCATGTTTTTACCACCCTCATGGGATCCCAGGCTAAATCATTCAAGTGTTGATTTCATATCATACTACATGGATTGTGCACCTAATCATAACATGCAAAAACAATGTATTAGTATTTATATTTTACGTGAACAAAAAATTTCTATTAACACAAGTAGGAGTTAAAGCTTATATAATCTTTAAGCCAAGATGCAAATGAAGCCTTAATCATTGCATCTATCTGAGCATCACTTAGACATCCATGTGTGGAAGCATGTACATACTGCACAAACACACTAAAATACCATGTTGTATTAGTTTTGATAGATTTATTAATTAAGTTTAAAGTTCTATGTAGAGTTAAGAAAGATTCGATACTCCCTCAAGATATGGCTTTACTTCATCATAGTTTAACAATATATGTAATGTTACAGCAGTAAGCTTCGCATCATTCAAATACCGAGTTCTACATCGACCAGATGGGTGGCCAAAGTTATGGAATATTGAAAGAGTTGGTTGGCGCCTTATTTCATACTCTTCCCTATCATCATTTTGATTAGCTCCAATGCTCATAATATGCATGTGAGGCTCAAAATAATACAAACAGAAGTAAGATGTCTCCTGTGCTAAGCATGCCTCACATATAGAGCCTTCAACGTGAGCTTTATTCTTAACCATTTTTTTTAATTTATTAAGAAACCTATGAACAGAGCATTGTATGTTACACTATGTAACATGAAAGATTATGTGGATAAAGATTTAAAATAAATATAGAAATATTACTCGTGGTTCATATGGTAGGTGAATAGGTAAATGTTTCATTGAGTCAAATAAACTAGGTAGAAATATATGTTCCAACTTACATAAGATGATAGGGATATTGTGTTTCATTTATATTAAATCCTCCTCCCGCAACATAGTTGAGCATAAGTTTCTAAAAAATATACTCAACTCGGTAAAAGGCTTCCATATTAGTTTTGGTACTGCTCTAAATGCAATAGATAACAAGCATTTCATAAATACATGGCAATCATGACTCTTCATCCCAAATAACTTATATTTGTTCATTTCCACACATCTACCCAGATTTGAAGCATTTTCATCGGGCATTTTCAACTCTCTTATCCATTCACAAATAAATCATTTTTGGTCTAATGTGAAGCTAAAATTAGCTTTTGGTTTCACCGCCTTTCTATTAGATAACTCATAGAGCTCCAAATCTCGCCGCCTACAATACTCTTTCAAATCCATTCTTGCTTTAACATTATCCTTTATTTTACTTTTTACATCCATAACAATATTAAGAATATTGTCAAATACATTTTTTTCTATGTGTATGACATCTAAATTATGTCGAATTAAATTCATCTTCCAATATGATAATTTCTAGAATATACTCTTTTTCATCCAATTATGACTTTCTGCGTATCCATAAAATTTACACGGACCTATTTCAGTTATTATGGGATATCCATGATCTTTTTTCCATACTTGGTCTCCTATTAATCTAAGAGGTGGCTCTAATCTATTAATTTTATTTTTTTGGAAGGCATCCTTATTTCTTTTGAACACATGATCAAAAGGCAAGAACTGACGATGACAATCAAACCATGTATTTTTACCCGCATGCTCCAAGCGAAAAGCCTTTATTCTCTCCATATAATAAGGACATGCTAATTTTCCAGCTGCACTCCATCTTGACAACATACCATATGCTAGAAAATCATTGATTATCCACATTAAGGCAGCCCTCGTGAGAAAATTTTGCTTCCTTGAAATGTCATAACTACACCCTCATTCCATAGAACTTTTAATTCATCTATCAATGGTTGCAAATACACATCTATCATCATCTTTGGATTATGTGGTCTAGGAATGATCAAGGTTAAAAATATATATGGAGCAGTCATACACATATCAGGAGGCAAATTGTAAGGCATAACAATTATTGGCCAACAGGAGCATGGTGATGCAGATAGACTGTATGGAGTAAAGCCATCAGCACATAAGCCAAGTCTCACATTTCTTGACTCTAATGCAAAATCAGGATATATATGGTCAAAATATTTTCATGCTTCTCCCTCTGATGGGTGGTGCAAAACACTATGCTCCTGTCTATTCTCATAATGCCATCTCATGTGTCCAGCTGATCTGTTTGAGGCATAAAGCCTCTTAAGTCTAGCGATGAGTGGCAAATAATGTATCCTCTTATAAGGTACTTGTCTATGATTTTCACTTTTCATCCTACCTGGTTTGTATCGAGAATGACCATAAAACTTGCAATCAATTAAAGAATGATCATCCTTGTAATATGACATACATCCATTGAAGCAATAGTCTAATTTTTTAGTAGATAGGGTAAGCTTCAAAACTAGCTTCTGTCTTATAGAAGTCAGGAGGTATTAGGTTATCGAGAGGACTTATCTCTTTCATAAGCCCTGCAAATTGATTAAAACAATGTTGAGACATATTGTTATTAGACTTGATGCTCATCATTCTAACTACAACTAACAACTCTAAGTGACTAGTGCAACCTGGCCATAGTGGTTGTTGTGCTGCATGCAGCATCTTGCAAAATCTTTTAGCCTCTATATTTGGAGTCTTCTCCACATAATTTTGAGCATCCCTATTCTGATAAGCATCTATATTGCTATTACAAACATCTTCAAAATTTGGCCCAGTAGCATAAAAAATCATGGCTTCATATCTACTGGTTTACTCATTATTGCCCAATTGACCATCACTAGGAGCACTAAATTGAGCAATACTTGAACCAACAAACTGTATTTGATCAACACTATAATTTACAGTTGGTTCATATTTCCCATGTTTTATCCAATACCAGTAGTCAGGTTTAAAATCTTTTTTATAAAGATGTACCTTCATTTCCTCTATAGTCAGATACTTTGTATTTTTACACTTGAAATAAGGATGCCTAAATTTTTCCTTACTCAAAAATATAGATTGTCGGCATGCAAAGTGAATAAACCATTCTACCCCCATTAGAAACCCAATTGTATAACCCTTTTGATCCAGTAAAAGTCTATTATACATCCAACTATAATAATCACAAATGTCCACAGTCTGCCAAAAATATAACATATAAGATAATCAACAACAAACATATAAAATATGATAAAAATGAGATAATAAATTTATAAATATTTTAGAAAGTTTATTTTTAATATAAATTTTTTAATTCTTTGTTGTGTAAATACAAGAAATGAGTCAAGAATATTAATGGTCATAGAGCAAAATTAAGGACAATAAATACTTAGAGACTAATATCATAGAAACTAATTGCAAAAGTAGAACATTGGATTTGTAACTGCGGGTGCTATATCATATTCATATATTACATAACTAGACTTTAGATTCTACCAACTATTGTCTAATTAATAGTATAAAAGACTTATGATGTCGATACCATGCTCAGATGATGCGTTTCACATATTAAGGTGGTCCTGCAAAGATTAAAGCCAACCGAGTAAGATATTACTAAAATTATTAGGCATGAATGCATATATGTATGTGTCCATAAAATGCTGTTCATTTTTTTTTTGGTTATTATAAGCCTGATCTTAATCATTCAGATAAATATTTCAGTGTAAGCATAAGCATAAATGTCCTCCAGCATTGATATGTTAAGGCTCAATATTAATGGAAATCAATAATACCAAGAAAATAGATTATAAAAGCATTTTTTATAATTAAAATCAACAATATGATGAACCTTCTTAGCTGAATCAACTTTGGATATGGCATGCCTACCATTAAATTCTATAAGTGGTCAGATTTGGCATGCTTCAAATATGCTATGCCTTACAGGAACAAGCCTAATAATAATGGTGATAATATGTTTCTAGATTAGATATTGCACCATCAATTTTCAAAAGATGTTTCACATAATAAATGGCAAATTACAAGCATCATTTATTTAGTTGATTTATGAACTTTTTCCAGTGATATGTTGGTAGTCTGGACCTATTTTAGTACCAAAATAGCCCAATATCTCTTCCACCATTTGAAGAAGAAGTGGGAGAGAAAAATGTACCTTGGGATTGTAGGGAGTTGGAGGTGCTGGTCCGCATGGCGGCATGGCCAGGAGGCATGACAAGGGCGAAGTCGGTCTGCACGATAGCATGGCGAGGGCATGGTGAGGGCGGCATCAGTCTGCACAGCAAGCCGGCATGCAAGGGCAGCGACGGTCTACACGACGGCATGGCCAGGTGGCACAGCGAGGGCGGCGTCGGTCTGCAGGTCAGCATGGCATGACGGAATGGAGAGGGGCCACACAGTGAGGGCACGGGCCGCACGAGGAAGTGGCATGATGAGGGGCCGCACGATGAGGGCACGGGCTACACAGGTAGGTGGCATGATGGGGTGGCCTGGCGGCATGGCGAGGGGCCGCATAGTGAGGGCACGGGCCACATAGGGAGGCGGCATGGTGGGGTGGCCTGGTGGTGGCGGCAAGATTGTAGGCTAGTAGCGACAAGATTACGGGCTAGTAGCGGCAAGATTGCGGGAGAAGAAACGATGGAGAGCATGGACGGTAGGGATTTGGGGTGTCACGAATGAGGAAGAGGAATGAAGGGGTGGCAGTAGGACTGGCTTGTCGAACGAGGGCGTGGGTGGTGGGACTGGCCTATCACGAATGAGGGCATGGGCGGTGAGGTGGGATCTAGAATTTAGGATGGACGGAAATGGCCCTTTTGGCTTAGGTGATTTAAAGGATCTTGAGCTTAATTAGCAGTACTCAACCTGAGATTTAAGCATTACACAAATTAGGCTCAATCCAAAGTGCCATAACTTTGAACTGACATAGCCCAAATAGGTCTTAATTTCAACTTAAAAAAATTTAAAAGCAAACAATTGATTGCTAATTTTGTTCACTCAATTTTATTGAAATAGCTAAAAAATCACATGTAATTTTGTAATTGCATCCTCAAAATAAAACAATAATTAATTACATTTATGGAATTTGAATTTTACAACATGCATTTGTTAGGACATGGCATATACAAATTCTTAGACACCGGATGCATGCCAAACTTTCTCAAGAAACATGCATGCTAATATTGCTCAATATTATGAAAATTACTTTTTCAAACAACCTCATGAAACCTCTTAATATATATTATAATTAAAATATTAAATAAATATAATAGATTTTCTTATCAATTTTCTAATGGATTATATATTAAATCAATATAATAATTTTAAAAAATTTATGGATTTTCTAATAAAGTTGTTTCTGATAAATTCTTTGACGAGGAGGAATAGGAAGGGATTTGGGAGTGGATGGACTAACTTGGACTCTAAAGTTATGAATTCGCGATCCCTTCAAATGAGTGAGGGCTTAGCCGAGTTGGGGTAGGAATTAGCCAAATTGGGCTTAGCTTGACTCTAAAATCTAATCAAATTACTCGAGCTCAATATCAGTCGAGTCAAGTTGAGCCTGGATCCAAATCAAGCTCAAATAGCTCACGATCGAATGGTTTGACTCATTTGCAGCCTTATTCATTCCATTTTGAACCCTTTGAACAGCAATTATAAAATAAGCTTGAAATCCCATGCAGTGGCTCCGTGGCGTTCGCTATATATAGATCCTGAACCCATTGGATTTATTCAATATATATATGTGTGTGTGTATATATATATTTACTAATAATTAATTAAGATGTGTAGGATATATTCAATAATCAATATACATTACTTTCTAGCTATTAATTATGTAATATAATCAAGACATATAAGAGTTAATTAATATTAAGAATATACTAGATAGTTAAGAGTTAAAAATATAGCAGAAAATTAATTTATTGGCAATCCCTCTTGAAGATTCATTCACAAAACTATTTAAAAAATAATTTATTGGCAATCCCTCAGCAAAATCCATCAAAAAATAATTAAAATAAATAATTTTTTGAAATCCATTAGAAAAACCCTCAAAAAATCATTTAAATAAATAATTTATTGACATTTCCTTGGAAAATCTCTTGAAAAATCATTTAAATAAATAATTTTTTGATATCAATCAAAAAATCTCTTAAAAAATAATATAAAAATAATTTATTTAGAATATCTTGGAAAAACTTTCCTTGGCAAATTCCTTGCAAAAGTAATTTTTAAGGATTTTTTTAGGGATTTTTTCTCATAAATGATTTCTTAGTGAAAAAATTTTGATGAAAAAACTCTCTCAAAAAATCCCTCAAAAATAACTTTTGCAAGGGATTGTGAGGGATTTTCCAAGAGAATAATTTTCATCCCTCGAAATTACTTTTGCAAGGAATTTTTTGAGAGAATATTTTTAATCAAAAATTTTTTACTAAGAACTCATTTATGATGAAAAAATCCCTCGAAAAATCCCTCGCATAACTAATTTTTGAGGGATTTTTTGAGAAAATTTTTTCATCAATTTTTTTCATTAAGAAATCATATATGATGGAAAAATTTTTTCTAAAAATCTCTCATATAATATTTTTTGAGGAATTTATTAAGAAAATATTTTTCATTAAAAAGTTTTCACTATTAACTCATTTATGAGGAAAAAATCACTCAGAAAAATCTCTCGCACAACTAATTTCCGAGGGATTTTCTAAGGGAGGTTTTTCATCAAAATTTTTCAATAAGAAATTATTTATGATTAAAAAAAATTCCATAAAAAATCTCTCATAAAAGTAATTTCCCACAGATTTATCGATGGAATATTTTTCATTAAAAAGTTTTCACTAACAACTTATTTATGAGGAAAATATCCCTCAAAAAATTCCTTGAAAAAGTAATTTCTGATGGATTTTTTGAGAAAATATTTTTCATCAAAAACTTTTCGCTAAGAATTCATTTATAAAGAAAAAATCCCTTAGAAAATCCCTCACAAAAGTAATTTCTAAGGGATTTTCTAAGAGAATGTTTCTCATCAAAATTTTTTTATCAAGAACTCATTTATGAGAAAAGAAATCCTCAGAAAATCCCTTAGAAGTTATTTTTGTGAGGGATTTTTTTGAGGAAAACTTTTTCCTAAAAAATTTTTCATAGTTAAAATTTTTTGTCGAAAAATCTATCAAAATTGCAAGAAAACTTTTTCCTCGATAAATCACCTTTCTCTAGTAGTGGTGGCTGTGCGTGGGCCATGCATATAGGACCCAAAAGGGTAGCAGAGGGTGGCTTTTATAATTCAACCATAGTGAATAGGGAAATTAGAGTAGTTTATAGTTTTCAATTATCGTGTTCTGAACCAGCAGCATGAGCCTAACACGTGATAAATAGCGGCATATCTCCAAGTTATAATTAAGACATGCATTGCCAGCAAAACAAATCCATATAACTTCAAAAATAGATTCTTCCATGCAAGTGTGAATAGACACAACAATTAGAGCATATACACATTCTACTATAATAATATAATCAAAATTTAAGATTTAAAATCATTTAAATCAACAATCAAGAATTTCTATTAATTAACATTATTTTAAAGATAGTGTATAAACTAGATTAAACAAATATTAAAATTATCAAATTTGTGACCATTACTGGACCCTAATCTCTCTAACATATTGTTCGAACCCAATCCATGCTACTCCTCTATATATGAAAAACTAATAAAAATATATGGTGAGCTAGTAATAGAGCAAGTTTTCTCTACATCTCTAGTTGGATCAATATACAAAGAGTGAGTTTTGATTAACATAATATCATTATCTTTTGTAAAGGAAGTAAATTTTGCAAATTCAAAAAAGGAATATCACAAATGGCATGTAAGTGTTTATCAATGATTCACTTTTGAGAATGCTAGTACAAATACTATATTAATATATGCTATTAAGAAAAATCTTTTCATAAAAACCTCAATAAATTCTTTATGACTATAGTTATTATTAGCCTCGTGACATGACTCTAATGAGACTAGGTCCTGAATACATGATTACTAAAGAATTGCCTACTAGCTAGAATTGAATCATAATCAGATTAGAGAGTAACCATTTAATTTATTACAAAACTAATTTATCTCAATCAAACATACAATCATACTGCTTTCAGTGTCCATAAACTTGCAAAAAAAAAAATAAAAACTATAACTCAATTCATATAATTCCATCACATAGAAACAAGATCTTTTGATGCATGAAAGTTCAATAATGTGTTCATGTTTGATCCATGTTTCATAATCATTTTTATGAAGGATAAACATAATATTAGTTTAAAACAAAAATATTTATAATTGATCTTATAAATTCAATTCCCAAATACTATATCTATGTTTCAATTGCATTTGTCAAAATGAGGCAAAATAAATTTTGCATTAAATTATATGAATGGTAAACTAAAATGCTAGAGAGGTAGAAGTACCGAAAAATCTAAGTTTGAAAGATCCAAAAATTCTTCCTAATAAAGCTATAAAACAAACACATCAAAACATTAGGCCCTCTTTTTTTTCCCCCGGGGGGGGGGGGGTGTACACAAGGCTTTTCTTCAAAACCCTAAAATATAGACCCTCCAATTAGAGATTCTATGAGATTGCAACACCCTCATAGGGCTATACAGCCTAGGATCTTCTTGGATTAGGATGATAGCCTCAGATTTACAAACTTATGGCTTTATCTTTGATTGGGGGAGTTACGATCTACACACACCCAACCTAGCTTAGCATCTAAGCATCCTATCTATCCCTTGATTTAAAGATTAAACTAGAGATTTAATCTAGAAAATCCTAGAAAATGGTTATTTCCTATAAGAGGGGCTTTAGTGGTTACCTTAGATGTAAGTGTTAGATATATGTGCCCTAGAAGCCAGAATTGGCTGACACTTGTAATACACTTCTAGGGGCAAAATTATAATTTTGACTATAATTAATGAAATGAGTTATTTTCTATCACACATGTGTATTTAGTGTCTGTGATACATCCTTTGAGTTAATGGTAATGATAATTCATATTTTCAAGAGTTGAAAATTTAAGACATGAATAATCATTATTAACTCATAAACAGCTCCCGACCATAGGATCATCACGAGGATGGTGATTGATCCGGAAGGTTGGTGTACGATCGCTTCTCTTTAGTAGATGAGTCTTGAGTCTACGGTGTGGAGACACCGGAGCGAGAGTACAGGTACTCGTTAGAGAACGAGGGCACTGAGCGTGACCACCTCGAGTAGTCATTAGGAAGTCTACCTTCTCGTCAATGACTGACTCGATGCTGCAGTAGTGTGTCTGGTTCTTTGACCTGAGATGCATCGGCAGTTCACCTTGAGGGTGTTATAGTTTGACTACACCATTACTCGGTCTCCTAGCCATATGGAACCCTGAGGTGTATGTTGGCTATAGTGACATGTTCATTGTAGGAACTGGATTGCATCAAGATGGGAATCTATCTACCTCGGTGGTAGAGGAGTAGCCCTATGATGATCATGAGAATCAAGTCCTGAAGCCCATGGCCATGGTAGAGTGAAATAATAGAAAGAGTTTCTATTTAGATTTTCACATTGGACTCGAATCGAATGATTACATCATATGACAGAGACTAGGGTTTGACGAGTTCACCTTAACCCTAATCTGATCGGGGCTCAAGATAGAAGAACTGAATCACACAGGTAGCTGCACCAAGAGGTTCGCATTCAGCTCTGATGGGTTGCCACCATATACTGCTAGGTGTCACTGGTGGATTTTGGGAGCAATTAGAATGATTTAGATGATCGATCATTCTAGCTGTTCGAATCAGAAGAGTTCTGATCCATCGAAAGGAGTTTCGATGATGTCTATGATAGAGATCATGACATATCCCATTACCATACAGAACTGAACCTAACTGGGTCACACAAACAAGGGTTTGAATCTGGTGATCATCAATTGAACTGATCTAGTTCAATTGATCTGAATGAGATTCAATTAGGTTCAAGGAAATCGTGCTAGCACTCGATTGAACCTAACGTTCTTCTTTTACTATCATAAATAAGTTGTCCTGACTGAGCCAAAGGAGTTTGTGCTCAATCAGAGGCCTTCATATGGTCTGACTGGAGGTTGTCCAAGTCAGAATAGGTTGTCTTATTTGTAAGACATTACCTGCCATTTTTGGTCACCTGCCATTTCTTGTTCTTTGACTTTGGTCAAAAGTCTACCTTTGACTGGTCAAACGTTGACCATTGACCCTTTGACTTTTGACCACATGTCATGCACCTATTGGAGAGCTGGTGGGGGCCTTGTCCCCCTGCCAGAACCTGGCAAGGAGAAGGGCGCACGCCAAGGGTGGCGTGAGCCCAAGTAGGAGGCGCCTAGGAGTCCTTGTTGGACAAGGACTCCACCTCCCTTTAGGATTCCAATCAGAGTTCTACTAAGAATCCAGTTTGACTGGTCTTAGGCGCCCTCTAAGGAGGAATCCAGGGGTCTCTTTTTCAACCAATCAGATTTAGATCTGATTTCACAAAGGGTTGTGATTGGTTGAGAGGAAGAGGAGTTGGATCACAAGCTTAGGTCTATAAATAAGACCCTGCGCCCAACCCTAATCCAAGTAAGTGAATTATTGAAAGAGATTTCCCACGTCCAAGGCTGCCTCTCCCCTCCTTCTCCATGCCATACTCTCTTCTCCCCTTGCTCTCCACGTCCAAAAGTGTTTTGGACTTAGTTTGGTGCGATTCAGATCAAGAAAGGCGATCAAAAGCAAGAAGGCTGCGCTGCTGCAAAAGGACGACTGCAGATCTTCAAAAGAGTTTTGAAGATCCTCCAGATCAGATCCAGATCTGATTTTTGGAGGTGTGATAGAGAAGAAGAGGATCTCCAGATCCAACCCGAGTGGATACCGGTAGAGGCCAGGCGCTTGCGTGGCTAAGATCCAGAACCTTCCGCTGCAATCAGGATCATCTACAGGGTAATAGGATTACCCAAATCAGGTAAATTAAATTTGATTTAATTTATCTTATTTTATTTTATTTGTTAAAATAATAATAATCAGATCTGAAACATATCAAGATCTGATTGAGATTAAGAGAAAAATTTTTGAAATATATCTCTTGATCTAATCAGATCTGAACGAACCTGGACCGGGAAATCAGGATTTCCCTTCAACAGTAAGGTCCAACCCCTATGGTTAATGCTTTGCTGAGGTTGAAGGCCATAGTTAGAGATATAGAGATTAGTAGAAAAGAGATTAATGAGAATGAGAGAATGAGAGAGAGATAGATAGGGAGAAATAGATAAAGAACAAGAGAGATAGAGAAAGAGAGAGATATAGAATGAGGGAGGTGTATGATTGATAGAGAGAGAGCGAAAGAGAACTTAGGAGAGGTGGGGTGTATTGATCAGTAGGATGATCAAGATCTTGTAAAGTGGTGAGCATTGATGACTTGAGTGAACTAGGGAGGCATCCATAGTAGAACAAGGGGGTCGGAAAGAGAAGATAAGGAGGAGGATTGACTTTGAAGCTGACCATTGGTGGTGATCGATGGAGGAGATCCATGGCAGAGGAGAGCACTACAATGGTTATAGATGGAGGTTGTACTCTATAATTCTTAAGTTGTAATACAAATAGAGGTTGCCTAACAATATCAAAAAATGAAATAAATCAGCTTTGTTAGATCAATTTGGTACATATTTTAGCATGCACATTGATTATTGATTTTTGGCAAATTAATGGTACATTACTCTAGAGGATTTTTATATCTTTTCACCTATGATTATTTCCGGCCATCCCATTTAACATGGGTGACTCTAATTTATCGATCGATAATTAATTGCCATTGGTGTTGTGCATGGTTGGCAATTGATTGCAGCTGGTGTTGTGTATGGTTGGCATGATAATTATATTGAACATTAGGGATAATAATTGATATCCATCCTTGCCCTAATCTTCTCTTCCTCATCACCTCCCTCATCTTTGCCCTTCTCTTCATCACCTCCACCCACCTACCACTCTCTTATCTCCTACATCACCGCATTTTAGTCAACTGGCCAGCACCCTCTTCCCCCCTACCCCCTCCACCCTAGCATCCTATTCTTCCTCACCTCCCTTGTCTTTTCCCTCCATTCCCCTACCTTTTCCCTATTGATGGCTACTTGATCCTCTTAATTTTCACCACCTAGTCCTCCAATCTACCGCCACCCTCCTCTTCCTCATCATTGAAGAAATCATACACTACTGTAGAACAGGGCTATGGTAGCACTTACTATTATAGCAGTTCAAAAATCACTGCCATAGGCTCTGAGGTAGTAGTTACTATGAACCACTATCATATGTCTATCCTACATAAATGCTGCCCTATATCTACCCTATAGCAGTGATTTATTTTAACTATTGCCATAGATTGACCTATAGCAGTGATTATGAATAACCACTGCAAAAGATCCAATCTATGGCAGCGATTAAAATAAACTACTACCATAGATTGATCTATAGTAGTGGTTATGAATAATCATTGCCATAGATCCGATGTATGGCAATGATTATGAATAACCACTGCAATAGGTTGGACATGTAGCAGTGGTTATATAACTGCTTCTATAATCTCAATCTATGGCAGCAGTTATATGTGACTGCTATCATTGGTCTGACCTATGGTAGTGGTTATTTTTAACTATTGCCATAGATCCTAACTATTATGGTAGTTATCCATAACCGCTCTCATAGATCGGACCTATGGTAGCGGTTATTTGTAACTGCTACGATATATTTTTTTCATATTTTTCTCTAAATATGATTTTAAAATTTAATATTCATCTTTATCATTTATTATCTAAATAATTATCATTAAAGTATCATCATAAAAAACCTCATCGATCCGATCACCCTAGCTATGTCGATCAATGAGATTTGATTTCATCGATCATGAATGACTGTATGTTAATCTAATAGATAAAGACCATCGATAAATCTGAAAACTTGCTATGATGATCTCGATAAAGTTTATAATATACTATCAAAGTTTTACTTTAATTGAATATCATTATCATAGTCAATTTAGTATGGAATGATTTTGGTCATTAAATGAGAAACAAGTGATCAAAAGGCCAAACAACGTTTGATTATAAGATAATTTTTTAGATAAATGATCTTTGCTATAACTTTAATTATTTTATATAGTGATGATCATAAAATCTAAATCATTTCTATATAAACTATTCATATTAAGCAGATTTTGCAAAAGAACAAGCATAATTACTTAAGGAATTTAAAAATGAGTATTGAGCGATCTATAGTTTTAGATCATTCTTAGATGCGCGGTTTGAATTTTATGATCACTACTGTAAAAATGATTAAAGTAGTAACCAAGATCATTTATTTAAAAAATTGTCTCATAATCGAACATCGTTTAGTCTTTTGATCACTCATTTCTCATTTAATGATCAAAATTATCTCATACTAAATTAACCATGATAACAATATCCGATTAAAGTAAAACTTCGATAGTATGCTACAAAAATTACTGAGATCATCATTATAGATTTTCAAACTCATTAGTAATCTTCATCTATTAGATCATCATGCCATCATTCATGATCATCGAAATCAAATTTTACTGATCAATGAAATTAGGGCTATCGGATCAAGACGGTCTTTTGTGATGATACTCTAATGATAATTATTTAGATAATGAATGATGAAGATGGACTTTAAATTTTAAAATTATATCATATTTAAAAGAAAATAAAAAACTTTAATTAAACTATGGCAATAGTTTTGGACCCGCTACAATAGGCCTATGCCAGCAGTTTTCTGTAACCATTGCCATAGGCCTATGGCAGCAGTTCGAAAACCACTACCATAGATTAGGTCATTCCCCCCGACCCACTTCATTTTCATTTTTTCTCTTCCTAGCTCTCTCTTTCTCCCTCTTCTCTTCCACTGGTGAGGTCTTCCTCCCTCTCTCCCTCTCTCTCTCTCTCCCTCCTCTCTATCGCTGTCCCGCCACCGTTGACTCACTCATTGCTGGCATCCATCTACCAGCCCTGCTTCCTCTTTCTTCTCCAGCCAGCGCTGCCTCCTCTTTCTTCTCCTATCGGCCCCGCCTCCTCCTTTTCTGGTCGGCTCTGCTATCGGCCCCACGTCCCTCTTTCCTAGCCTGCCCTGCCTCCTCCTTCTTACTCGGCTAGCCCTGCCTTCTTCTTTCCCGATCAACCCTGCCATCACCCCGACCTCCTCCTTCTTCCTTGATCGATCCTGCAACCTTTCCTGCCTTCTTCCTCGATCAGCCCCACCTTCCTCTTTCTCGACTAGCCCTATCTTTTCTCTCTCTTTCTCTCCTCTCTTTCCTTGGCCCGATCTGCCATCGCCGCCCCCTCCCTCTTGCATTGCCGTCACCCCCTCGACCTCTTTACTCTCTCTCTCTTTCTCTCTCTCTTCCCTCTTTCTCTCTCTCTTCCCTCTTTCTCTCTATCTTTCTTTATATGTCACCATCTCTATCTGTCTCTCTCGTAGGCTATCTCTAGCGCTGCCCCTTCCCTCTAGCATCGCCGTCGCCGCCAGCGACCCTTGGAGCTCTATAAGACCCACCTTTCCCTCGTGCCGTGTCGGTGGCTGTGGATAGCTTTGGGCCATGGTGGCTAGTAAGAGAACCCCTGCCGGTGTGTTCTAGACCATGCCGATGGCCTTGGGCCATGCCCGTAGGTTATGGGTTGTGTCATATCGTACCGACAGGTTCTAGACCATGTCGACGGCCTTGGGCTATGCTATGGCATGTCGGTGGCCTTGGACTATACTATGCCATGCTGGTGGCCTTGGACTATACTGTGCCAGTAGGTTCTGGGACATGCCGTGGACTGTGCTGATTGATAAGCTGAAAACATCCACTGGCAGGTTCTAAACCATACTGACGGTTTCTGGGCCATGCTGGCAATCTTGGACCGTACTGTGCTGGCTAGTAAGAGAACTCCCACTAGTAGGTTCTAAGCCATGCCAGCAAATTATTGACCATTGGGTTTTATGATATAGCCTGATAGTTGGATGTCAAGGTGTGGTGGTGGCGACCACCAAGAAGGCGGCGATTGCTATTGGAAGCTGCAGCCCAGAGCTCCATCCTTTGTCCTTCGGCCATGAGTGGAACACCCATGGAGATACATTTGAATGATGGTTCATGGGTTACAAAAGCAAAGTTTGAGCTTTATTACAATTCTCATCTAGACATCTCTAACTCTAGTAATGATCTGGTATAAATATTATAGTTTATTTATGGATGTAATTCATGTTTATATCTTATTACTTTTATTTATTTTATTGCAAAATGATAGACCCATCAATTGATTAGTATACATAATCTCCGGCATTCATATATTTATATATTTTAGTATGGATGAAAGAATTATGTATAATAATTAATTGATTATCTAATTTGGATAGTTTAAAAATTATAAATAATTCTATAGATAATTACAGTAATCAAATATTATGCTGAAGGTTCTAAAGAAAATTTTGGATAGTATTTTTCTTTCTTCTCCCTACATGAGAGAACTAAAGAAAAATACTGTCAAAATTTTTTTGGTCCCTATTACGTATCATTTGATTATTATAATGAACCTATAGAATTAATATAATTTTTGAATGGGATAGGACCTATCTTTACCTATTAGTTGATGATAGGATGCATTTATTGCATATCTAAAAATGATATTTAATGCAAATTCCATATATGATATTTATTTTGGTCCTTATTTATAATATAATTTTTGTTTATAATGCATATTTATTTACAATGCATTAGTATATAATGTAAGTTCCATATATGATTTAATTATAGTATCACCATTTTTATAATGGATGAAGGGTAGATGAAGTTTAGTAAGCTCTTGCTAGAATATGAGGCTGGACTAATATTATTATCCAACTTATTATATTGGTTAATATTTATTTATATTACAGGTTACGATGGCACTAAAATATCATTTAGCTTTCACCCTCTTCCCTCGGTGGGCTACGTGGAGCTCCGTATCTAAGTCGCAACTAGAGCATACTCCATCCACCTCCGTATTGGCTGCCCAGGCACTACCAACATCTACTCTTCCACCAGCATCTATTCATCTACCATCAGCCACATCTCCAACACTGCTCCACTCATTGATGAGTCTCTACTGACATCCACGTTACACGATCCCATGACCAATAAGAGTAGATTTTTATTGAATCAATTATTTATTTATTTATTTATTTAATATAGTTATTATATACTTTAATATATTTGTATAAATATATTTTTATTATAGGTGCATTATCCAGTAGGATATTTCATGGTCTCACACGTATATCGCATGTGTGGAATAGCTAGTATTAGGTCATGATGGAGTATGATCGGGAGGGGAGGTCAATCAGGGTGACCGTACAGGAGATGCATTCTTTTTTCGAAGTGCTTATGAGAAACTCCGATATTATTCCTATTATGCTCGTAGACTGGCAATTGATGGATGCTGGTGTCAAAAATCGGGTATGGAAGGTATATTTTAATTATATTTATGCATTTGATATATTTACACTATGTTTGAATAGAATAATTTTATAACTGACTTCTGATAACTTTTTGCAAAGAAGGTATAATTTTATAGATCATGAGCAGGCTCGAGATGCCCGTCTACAGAAGATTGAAGAGTTGTATCAAAATTACAAGGTCAAGCTCCACAAAGGATGGCTCGAGCACCGATGGGACACTCCAGAGGAGCTTGTTTCTTTGATTCAAGACTATCCCCCGAGTCAGTGGAAGGGGATGGTTAGGCATTGGAGGAGCCAGGAGTTCTAGTTTAATTTCTAACTTTTGAATTATTCAATAACTAATAATTATATTTGAATATTTTTTAATAATTATTATTTAAATACTTTTAGACTACCTCTCATTAAAGTTGGAAGAACCAAGTGGCTCAGGAGTACACGCATCCTCTCGACCATGAGCCTATGGCCAGTCGTATGCATAGAGAGGTACTAAATTCTGAATCTTAGTTTATAAATTAAATTATGTTGATCCTAAGATTGATTTTAATGATTCTAAAATATTGAGTATAAATGATACTAATCACATATTTCAAGAATATATATAGAACTTTTTAAATGCTTAAAATAAAGAAATTATCCATAGAAGAAATCTTCTCACAAGAAAAAAATTAGAAAAAATAATGATTTTAAATGCTCAAATAAAATTTAAACAAGAAGTTTTGAAAGTCTTAATGGTGAAAAAGATCATAAAAATTAAAATGAAAGAAGCCCTCAAAAGTTAAAGATAAAAAGCCACTCAAATAGAAATATATGTAGAATTATTGAAGACTAAGAATTGAGATGACCTAGTGAAAAATTGAACTGGCTCAGTACTTAGTTGGCTCAGTGAAAAATATAGTCGGCTCAGTTTTAGAAAATAAAAAAATAAAAAGCTAATTTTTGAAGTCTACTGATACTAAGCCGACCTAATTGAAAACTGAGCCGACCAAGTAAAAAATTAAGCCGATCGAGTGATGTAACAGCTAGTGTTTTAGAACTTCAACTTTTTATCCACAACAACTTCCAATGGCTATTTCAAAGGTTTTAATGGTCAAAACTCATTCTCTAACTACTTTCAAGCATATAAAAGGCTAGAGATTCAATGAAAAAATTAAGAAAATGGATTAAAAAGAGAAAATCTTTAAACTAAGAGTGGATTATTGAATATCATTGAAAAAGAAAAAAGAAAAGAGATAGAGTGTATAGAATTGAGGACTTTCCTAGAGTGATCTTCTCTAATATTCTCAACATCCTCTCAAGCATTGGTTGAAGAGAAGTCAAGCTTCAAAAGATCAATCATTCAACTTATTCTCTGCAGTTCAAAAGAGTTTTTATTTTTTATTTTTTTATGTTAAAATTATATTTTATTTTCTTTACAAGTTTCTTTGGAAAAAAAATTTAAAGTAAAGGCCAGTCCAAGCCTATAATTGGATGTTGTATGGTTTGATTGGTGAGCTAAGATTAAAATCAATTGGGATTGATTATTAGCTCGAAAAAATAATTATTGTATAATTGTGGCCAAGGTTAAAACCAACTAGGTTGTTAGTGAATCTAGAAAACTAATGATGTAAGATTTTTGTTGGTGCTCCTGTTAAAAACTAACTGGATTTATTTATGAGCCTAAAAAAATAAACATACTATAATCAAGTGAGGATTATAGTAAAATTTTTAAGAAAAGCTTGGAGAGTGGATGTAGGAGCGGGTTGCTTCGAACCACTATAAATTTCGTATGTTTGTTGTGCCTTCTTGTTTTGTTTACTTACTTTACTTACTTGCTTTACACTAGCTTAATTCTTACATAGTTTTATTTATACTTTAATTTTATTGCTGCATATATGGATCATATCATAATCACTCAAACAAGTTTAAGTTGAAGCACATTATTGATTAAATTTTAGATTTAACTATAATTTTATAAGTACTCAATTCATCCTTCCTCTTGGGTAGCCATCCTTGGGTAACAAGTGGTATCAAAGTAGATGCTCTAATATTTGATTGTTGACCTAGTGGTCAAAGAGTAAAAGATCATGGCAATTTAAATAAAATTTTTGCTTAATGAAGGTTATTCTATTGATCGATGTCCAATGCTTAATAGATCAAATTATAGTTATTAGAAAGCATGAATGTGCATCTTCATGTACATGATTATAAGTTATGAAAGATTATAATCGATGGCTCACACACCTTCAAAGCATTGCATGAGCATGATAAAGAAATGAACCAACTAAATGCTAAAGTTATTAATATACTTTATTGCTCTTTAGATTCAAATGAATTTAACTTGATTTCTTCTTGCATTTTAGCAAAAAAAGTATGAAAAAAATTAAAAATAATATTTAAGGAAGTAAATGAAAGAGAAGAATTAAACCATCACGAAAAGAAGAAAGCTCAACCCAACCTATGCCTCATGGCTCATGAGGATGAAAAAAAAAGAGAAAGAGGAAACAAAAGAAAAAGAATGCATTAATTAAGAAGGAGCAAAGCAAAGAAACGAGAAATGAGAAATGAGAAAGAGGAAGAAAGTGCTAGAAATCTTTATCTCATGGTCAATAAAGATGAGGCAAATTTTGAGAACTCTTCTCAATTTACATTTGATGAATTATATAAAGCTTTTAATAATTTAATGAATGAATATAAAAATTTAAGATAAAAAATAAAGAGCTTAAAAGATCAAATCTTTTTTTAGATGATGAAAAGAGTAATCTTTTGAGTGAAAAAGAAGATCGTTTGAAAGTAATGAATTCTTTGGCTAAAAAAAAGAATATACTTTTAAAATATGAAAAATCTTTAGCTAAAGAAAATATTAAGTTGAAAGAGGAATTTGAAAAATCAAAACTCTACATTGAAAAAAAAAATTGTTAGAAAAAAAGAAATCTCTTATGGAAGAAAATTTAAAATTCATGCTTGAAAAATTTACTATTGGATCTCAAAAGCTTTAAACAATTTTAAATAATCAAAAAAATATTTTTGATCAATTAGAAATTAGTTATAACTCATTAAGAAAATAAAAATTTATCAAAAATATGTTTAGAAAAATTTTATTTAAAAATTATTTAATTACATATTTTAAATGTAATAAAGTTGACCATAAAATTTTAGAATGCAATACCAAAAGAATCGACCAAACCTTAATTAAATAAATTTGGATTTCAAAAGGAGCCATGTGCTCTACCATCCATGGATCCAAGATGATTTGGGTACCAAAGATTAGCAAATGATTTTGCAGGTATACTAAGAATCTAATAAAATAAAAAGAGAGAAATATTATAGATGGATGCCTTGAGAATGAAATTAGATGGATGATGATGTTTGATAAATCTAAACTATTCTTACATCATGCCATCATTATTTACTAAATATATTTTGATTATTAATTAGCATAAGTATTGAGTGTGTTTGATTGATTTTGATGATTTATCATTGCTTAAAATGATTATACTCCTTGAATTAAAAGTTTGATATATTGATCAAAACTAGTATATCATGTTGATTATTTATTTAAATCTTATTATTTTATTCTAAATTTAGCATGCTTGTTCAACCTTTTATATCATGCTATTTTAATCTTTAATTATTTGAGAAACCTAATTTATTATGAGCTTGAATGCATATGAAACTATTTGGATGCTGAACTTACAAATTGAATAAATTTTGATATTCTCCCATAAATTACTTAACTATCAATTTTTTTTTTAAATAATTAGTATCAAGCTGAATTTACAAATTGATCTTCAAGTGGTATTGAACTATCAAGAAAATCATAATTTGGTCTAAATTTTAGTTTAATTGGTATCAAAATTTTTTTGACATATTTCACTCGAAAAACTCTATCCTTTGAAAATCTAAAATGGTATCAATATGAATTTATCATCGGACATACTTAATTTGATATTAAATGTGCTTTAATGTCTTTGAAAATCTCTATCCATCAATGTATTTAGAAAGATTTAAATTCAATTTACTTAGAAAGGAGAAGCATAATATCAATATAAATTTAGTATCAAACATGCTTATTTTGGAATTAGATGTCTTATATAGTTCAAATTTGATGCTCTTTTAAAAATAAATTTTCTAAATTTGATAGTTAAACTATCTAAATTTAAAGGTTAAATTTGGTATCAATTAAACTTATGATAAAAATGCTTATTTTGAAAGAAAAAGAGGTGAAAAAGTTTAAAAATTATTTATAGCATTAATTATAAAAAATAGAGGAAGAAAATATTATTGAAACTATTTTGGAACTTAACAAAAATAGAAATTATGGATGATCATTTGTACTTCACTTATTTTGATTGATTTGTTTCAAGTAATTATTTATAATTCATGTGTTTTAATCATATCATCATTTTCTTCAACAATTAATTGGTATCAAGATATTATCTTTGATCTTATATTCTCAAACAATTGTATTATGTTTTTTTTTAATTTGAGCTTTTATATGATCTTGATCTCTTAATTTAATTCGATTGATTTGATTGTCAAATTATTTTTTATGACTAATTAGAGTTAAAGTAAATTTAAAACATATTCTTACTCCAAACTAATTTGATTTAATTTGAGTTTGATAATTTGATTTATCATTTTGATATATAATTTTAATTTTAAAAACTTATTTAAAAATCTAAATATAATACTAAAATTTTGACGTGCATTAAAAATTTCTTACAAAGTTAATTGTATCATGAATCTTTTACTTAAGAAATAAGTTTAAAAAAGTGTTTCTCATTTACCGTGATACTACATATTAAAACCATTGACTTGCTTGATACATTTTCGATACATATCTTTTTCAAACTTAATCGACTAAATTTTTTTTTTTAAAAAGAAAGATTGAATATAAAAGTACATATTATGCTTGATTTTATGATCAAATCTTTTGTAAAACTCTATTCCTCTTAAAGTTTAAAAGTATATATTTAAAAATCTAATTAAAGATCATATTCATTCAAAAAGGAGGAGAGACTTTGGTATTTAAATTCAAGCTAATTTTGAAAATTAAAATAATATTTTAAACTTATTTTGAGTTAAAAGATAATTTTTTAAAAAGAAGATGATTCATTTAAATTGATTTTCTAAACTTGATACATCTCTTACTTTGATACATTCATGTTATTGATTTTGATAACTTTTCTTCATCCTTCCCATGAGCCTTTTGATGCTATCAAAAAGGAGAAGAAGAATGTTGAGTATATGCTTAAAGAATTAATACTTAAGAAACTCAATGAATTTATTGCTTGAAATCTTAATACTCATTGATTTGAATTGAGACATAAACTAAAAATGAGTATATAAAATATATGCAATGAATTAATTATATACAATAAACCAAAAGATTAATTAAGAATATTCATGAAATACTCATTCATATATTTAATCTATATTTCATGATACTTCATGATATATTTTGATAAAATGCATTGAAATATATTTTTTATTTTTATTATGCATGTACTTAAGATTTTATCATCATCAAAAAGAAAAAGATTGTTGATCTTAAGATTAATTTTGATTATTCCAAAATGTTGAGTATAAATGATACTAATCATGTGTTTCAAGAATGTATATAGGACTTTTCAAGTGCTTAAAATGAAAAAATTATCCATAGAAGAAATTTCCTTACAAGAAGAAAAGTTAAAGAAAAGAATGATTTCAAATGCTTAAATAAAGCTCAAACAAAAAGTTTTAAAAGCCTTAATGGTGAAAAAGATCAATAAAATCAAGATGGAAGAAGCCCTCAAAAGTTGAAGACAAAAAGCAACTCATGTATAAATATATACAGAATTATTGAAAGTCGAGAATTGAGATAACCCAGTGAAAAACTGAGCTGGCTCAGTACTTAGTTGGCTTAATGAAAAATTTAGTCAGCTTAGTCTTAGAAAATAGAAAGATAGAAAGCTGATTTTTGAAGTCTACTGATACTGAGTCGACCCAGTTGGAAATTGAGCCGATCCAGTGAAAAACTGAGCCGACCCGATGACTATAACAGCTAATTTTTTAGAGCTTCAACTTTTTATCCACAATGACTCTCAAAGGCTATTTCAAAGGTTCCAACGATCTAAACTCATTCTTCAGCCACTTTCAAGCATATAAAAGACTAGAGACTCAATGACAAAATCAAGAAAGTGGATTAAATTTAGAAAATCTTCAAACTAAGAGAGGATTATTGAATATCATTGAGAAAGAAAAAAAGAGAGGGATAGAGTGCACCGAATTGAGGGCTTTCCAAGAGTGATCTTCTCCAATATTCTCAACATCTTCTCAAGTATTGATTAAAGAAAGTCAAGCTTCAAAAGATTAATCATTTAACTTCTTCTACATGCTTCAAAAAAAATTTTATTTTCTATTTTTTTATTAAAATTATATTTTATTTTCTTTATAAGTTTCTTTGGGAGAAAGCAACTTGAGGTAATGGCCAGTCCAAGCCCATAATTGGATGTTGTATGGTTTGATTAATGAGCTAAGGTTAAAACCAATCGGTATTGATTGTTAGCAAGGAAAAATAATCATTGTATGGTTATAGTTATTGAGTCAATGTTAAAATCAACTGGATTGTTAGTGAATCTAAAAATCTAATGGTGTAAGATTTTGGTTGGTGATCTTATTGAAAATCAACTAGATTTATTTGTGAGTCCTGAAAAACAAACACACTGTAATCAAGGAAGGATTATAGTGGAATTCCTAATAGAAGCTTTGGGAGTAGACGTAGGAATGGGTTGCTCCAAACCACTATAAATTTTATATATTTATTGTGTCTTCTTATTTTGTTTACTTACTTTACTTACTTGCTTTGCACTAGCTTAATTCTTATATAGTTTCATTTATGCTTTGATTTTGTTGCCGCACATATGGATCATATCATAATCACTCAAACAAGTTTAAATTAAACACATTATTGATTAGATTTTATATTTAGCTATAATTTTATAGGTATCCAATTCACCCCCCCTTGGGTAGCCATCCTTGGGCAACAAATTGATGTTTCTTCTTGCGTGTTTCTAATAAGCTGATCGATTGTTATAGCTGATAAGAGAGGGGATGACGTTCACCCATAGCACCATCTTCCAATCCAACTATATGGACAAGAAGGGCAGGCCGATGAATATTACGATCAGAAGAATTTTTGTAAGTAATAAATAGATTAGTATAATTATTATTATAGCATTTCTTATGATATTTTATCAAAATTAATAATTATAAGAGTAGTTAGACACGCTCGCAAGTGAGGACCTGAACACCTTTGGCCTCCATGACCATCTATCTTAGGTCTGGGGTCCTAAGCACTCTAGGAGGATCTGATGCAGGTTCGAACATATACTGATGAGCTACTAGTTTGAGGTGAGTATCTCTTCACATACTTCTGGGATCGTTAGTCGGAAGTAGCTTGAGGAGGCATTATTGTAGGCAACTTGTTGCCTAGAGGTAGCAACCCAATAGGGAGGTGAACTTGGTTCTTTTAAAAATTTTAATTAAATTTATTTTCTAAACAAGATGTGCTTTAATTTGTGCTATCTTTAGTGATTATGGAATGTAAGCAATAGTGTAGCAGTGAAATTAAGATAGCAAAGTCAAAGTATAAAAGTAAAGCAAGAATTAAAAGCATACAAAGTATGCAAAGAGATAGAAGAAAAAAGCATAATACAAAAATATCATAATTTATAATGGTTCGGTGTAACCCGCACTTATATCCACTCTCCAAGCTTTTCTTAGAATTTTTACTATAATCCATTCTTGATTATAGTACGTTTATTTTCTCAAGCTTACAAACAAATCTAGTTGATTTTCATAGAAGCACCAACGAAAACCTTACACCATTAGTTTTTCGACTTCACTAACAATCCAATTATTTTTTTGACCAACCAACCAAAATCTAATAAGTTCAATTCTAGGCTTGGACGGGTTTAGTTTCTAAGTTTTTTTTCTCCCAAAGAAACTTGTACATAAACAAAAATATAAGATAAAAATTTCAGCACAAAAATAAAAATAAAATTTTAAACTCTTTGATCTCGAAGAAGAGGTTGAATGTTCATCTCTTTTGAAGCTTGAGCACTCTTATTTTAGGTTTGAGAGGATGTTTGATAAGTTATAGAAGATAGCACTTGAATGCCCTTTAAAATCACTATAAAATTCTTCTATTTTTCTCTCTTTTTGATGTGCAATGGAATCCCTTTCGTTTGTAAATGATTTCTCTCTTAAACTTAATCTTTCTTCCAAATTGATTATCTAGCCTTAAATACCCTTGAAGATGGTTAGAGAGAGTTCTAGTCATTGGAAGCTTTAAAATAGCTATTGGAGTGAAGAAATAGCCAATGACCAATGTTCAGACAACTAGCCGTTGTGCTATCCCACATTAGGAGACGTCTCCATTTCCTCTGGAGATGTCTCACTATAGTACCGAGACGTCTCCATAGCATGTGCTAAAAAATAGCTTTTTGTTTTGTGAGATGGAGTCATCTTCATTTTCTCAGGAGTCATCTCGCTACAGTACCGAGTCCTCTCCACAGCTGATGGAGAAGTCTCTAAATTTTCTGAAAAAGGCCTTCAAATTTTTTGGAGAAGTCTCCAAAATTTCTAGCTTTATTTTTTTCATTATTTGACCTTCCAAACTTGAATTTCATGGCCCTAAACTTTTTTAAATATAATTGTTTCTTTCAATTTTATTTTCTCTTCTTTCAATCTTACTTTCTTCATATCAAGCCATCCAAATATGTGTGGATTTATTCTTTTAGGTATTTTGGCATGGTATCTTGAGAGAATTTATCTTTGAGATAAATTTTTTATTTTAGATAATTAAAAAATCCTACATATATTCTTAAAATACATGATTAGATACATAATATACTCAAAGTTTGGCAATCATCAAAATCAATCACAGGGTCAACAATCTTTTTCTTTTTGATGATGGCAAAATTTTGAGTATATGCTATCGAAACTAATATGAATCAAGACAAGAACAATGAATTAAACTTCATGAAAGAATTTTAAAATGATCCTTTAATTTATTATATATCATTAGTACATACATATTTCATATACTCAATAAACTTCTCTCCCTTTTTGACAACATCAAAAAGCACATGAAAAGAAATAAGAAGTCATCAAAACAAATATTAAAGCATTAAATTGAGAGATATATTAAATTCATGAAATCAACTTAAGTGAATAATATCCTTTTTAAAAAGTTATCCTTTGACTCAAAATAAGTTTTAAATATTTATTTTAATTTCAAAAATTAGCTTGATTTTAAATATCATATGCTCTCTTTCTTTATGAATAAATATGATCTTTAATCAGATTTTTAAATATATACTTTTATGCTTTAAGAGGAATAGAGCTTTTTAAAAGATTTGAGCATGAAATCAAGTATAACATTTAATTTAATATTCAATCTTTTCTTTTTTTAAAAAAAATTTAGTCAATTAAGTTTGAAAAAGATATGTATCAGAGATGTATCGAGCAAAGTAAAATAAATAATATCAAAGCAAAAGATAGTCACATTTTCAAATTTATTACTTTGAGTAAAAATTACTTCAATATAAATAATTCATAAAATTTTGCAATGCACATAAAAAATTTAGTATCAAATTCAAATTTTCAAATGAGTTTCAATATTAAATTTAGAAATTTATTTCTTGGAGTAAGAATATGTTTTCAAATTTTATTTAACTCTAACTAATTATTCCAAAAAAAAAAGAGCAATCAAATCATGCATATCAAATTGAATAAATACGTGAAAGTTCAAATTAAGAAGATCATAAAATAATTGATTGAGAATTTAAGATAAAAATTTATTTGTCTCAATGCAAAATAAGTCAAAATTTTCAATTAAATCAAGATAAAAAAACATTTCTCCTCTTATTTTGGACATACGAGGAATTTATTTTTTTAATATTTCAATAATATTATCTTTACCTATTTTTTATAATTATAGCTCCATTATTTTATCTTTCAACTTTTCTCTCCTTATTTCTTTCAAATTAAGCATATTTAATATGAATTTAATTACTAAATTTAGATTTTCTAAATTTGAAATACATTCTCAATTTCAAAGGCCTTTTCATTTAAATGATCATTTCTTCATTAATTTTTTCTCCCTCTTACTTTAGTAAACAAAACCATTTTAAAATTAAATAAAATTTAAAGATATAAGCATCAATTGAGTGAACTAAGCATTAATGAATTCAAATATTAATCAAACATAGCATTCACTCAAGAAGACACCAAATTTTTTAAAAGTTTATTTTTTATTAAATTTAAAGGATGTTTACAAAAGGATGTATATAATAAGAACAAACATCAAAAAGATCAAAAGAGTATGATATATACATCTATCAAAAAGAATTTCTATTTAAATTTAGATCTTCCTTATTATTACAGTAGTAATAAAATGCTTGAAATCGACAGATATATCCTAGAGGCACCTCAACTCAGCCTATCCTGACGAGCGCTTGTGGATCAGGATATTACTATAATATCTTCTAAATAGATGACTAATGCTGGAGGGCCAACCTGACCCAATATTTATGGAAACATCCCGACTGACACCTATCATTTTTAAATCACCTCAGATAAAGAAAATCCCCCGTGGATTGACTACAGTACAACTATAATATGGTTGTAAATAGGCTATCATCTACTTGTCCAAAACCATCGGTGATAAATTAAAAATCCTAATCATACTAGCAATTATCATTCCATTTGAAAGGTTCCTAGAAATCTCGCCACGACGAGATTAGCGGCCCGAAATCAGTAGAATGGCATAACGATCATTTAAAACTTTCCATAAATACCATGAATCCCAAGGATCCAGGTAAGCAAGAAACCTTTCTCAAAAGAAATTAGCTCATGCTTGTTTCTGATTTGAGCATTGGAGGATCCTCGCCAAAGATAAAATCCTTCGATCCGAACTTTGTTTTGCAGGTTCTCAAGCTTGTCTGCATAGAGTCATTCCTTCAATTCTAAAGTCGATGATTCTCAGCAGTAACAGATTGGCGCTAGAAGAAGGACGGCTAAACTTTTAGCCCACCATTATTTCTATGAAAAGCTGGTCATCCAATCTTTAAAGATCAAATCAATCGACAACAAATAACAATGGCTTCGAAAAAGCCCTCATCCCATCTCAACGACGTTGCTGAGGCCACCACCTCATAGCAACCGGACATGAGGGTTGATGATTATATTCATTTCCCTATGGTGGAAGTCTCTCCACCCATCCAGTCGGCCCATGTCAACATTGACCAATTCAACTTACTCCTTCAGCAGCTCTACTTCCTGAAGACCACTATCCAAGCGGTCCAAACGGTGATCGTGCCTTCCTCAATGGTGTCGCAGCCAAATTTGACAGCTCTCGCTCCACCCTCAATGGTGCAATTGATGCCTTCGGTTGTCCCACTTGCGCCACCAATGGCGGTGCTGATCCAGCCATCGGCATCCTTTCAGCAAGTTGCACCCACACTATCACCTCCATAAAGTTCCAAGCGGGGGTGACCCCGTCACGATCTCTTAGCCCACAATCAAGGTACAGTTCTACTCCCGACCATCATTCTCCCCAACAATTCGAGGCCCTCACCGATCGAGACTTGATGATTGAAAGAAAGCTTCGAGATTTCAATAAGAAACTCGAATCTCTAAATAAGGCCTCCTCTTCTCGACCTTTTGACGGTCTTAGCGGCGAGCCTCCATTTGATGAGAGGATCTATGGAAATTACCTCCCCATGGATTCAAGCTACCTCAGCTCAAGACCTACGATGGGACTGTCGATCCCATCGATCATATTAAAACTTTCAAGATAGCTTTACTCTTTCAAGGAGCATCAGATGCTACTCTCTACTGGACGTTCCCTGCCACTCTCAAGGTGGCAGCCCGATAATGGTACTCAAATATGAAGCCTGGCTTAATTCATTCTTTTGACGAGCTAAGTCGATCTCTGACGGCATATTTTATCAGCAACCGCAAGCAGCAAAAGCGATCCAACTATCTATACACCATCCATCAGAGGGATAGTGAGTCGATCCATAGCTATCTGAGCTGTTTCAACATGGCTATCCTGAAAGTCTGCGATCTTGATCAGTCGATCGTGATGTTCGCTTTTACGGCTAGATTATAGAAAAATAATCTGAAGAGGTCATTGGTGAAGTTCTATCCAAAGGACTTCAATGATATGCTGGAGAAGGCAAGGAAGTATACCAATGTCGAAGAAGCCTTCGGTGAAGCCTCCCCCATCAATGGTGATCAGACGGGGTTGAATAAGGAGTGCCCTCCCTAAAAAAGGGAGTCCTACTGATGGTGCTCTTGCTTTCCACTTAGGAAGAATAAAGGTGGAAGCCCTTTCCAGAACCGCCAATCTCTTAGCCACCATGGCATGATCGACAGTGGTCTCCTCCAAGGCATTTCAACAACTATACGTCCTTGAATGCCACCCAAAGAGAAATTTTGATGTAGATCCAAGACCAACTCCCCCAACCTCCAAAGATGCAGATTAGTTCGGAATGCTGAGATACTATGAGGTTCTGCTTCTATCATCGTGACCACGGTCATGACACTGAAGACTGCCGCCTCCTTCATGATGCCAATGAAAAGTTAATTCAGGAAGGAAGACTCGAATGCTTCATTCATGAAAGAACCCCATTGCAATGGCCCCAGCCAAGGGCCCGCCAGCCACCTCCTCAGTTGCAGTGATAAATGCTAATGCCCGTGCAGGAGAAAAGAGATCTGACGGTAGTGGAGGAGCGATCTCTTCATGGAGAATTCCATATGATTATCAGGGGATCATCTAAAGCGGCAGCATCAAAGAAGCCCAGCTGTGATGACGAGCCTCAACAACAAATAGCTTTCACTGAGCAGGATGCAAAGGGTGTACAACAACCGCACAATGATGCTGTGGTTGTTTCTTTAAATATTTTTTATTTCAATGAACACCGCATACTTATCGATAATGGAAGCTTAGTTGACATTTTGTACTTTTCTATCTTTTTCCTCATGGGACTCTCTTTTGATTGGTTAATTCCATTTGACATGCTGATCCAAGAATTTTCTGGAAGTACTATAATGTCGAAAGGAATGATCAATCTACCTATAACCGTGGACACTCCACCTTAGTAGGTGATCATACAAGTGGACTTCCTTGTCTTCAAACTTTCCTCTGCCTATAATGCCATCCTCGGAAGACCAAGTTTGTGGAAACTCAGGGCTGTTGTATCTAGCTATCATCTCCTGGTCAAATTCCCGACAGCTCATGGCATGGAAAAAATTCGGGGCAACCAAACCATTGCCCGATAGTGCTTCGCTGCTAAGCTCCAAACAGAGGACCCTATAGGAAACCAACCAGAGTTCCCAATAGGGCTGGATGCACGTGACGACCTCATAAAAAATTGAGTCTAACCATTCGATGACCTTCAGGATATACCACTAGAGAACAAGAATTCCTAACGGACTGTGAAAATTGGGTCTGCCTTGATCAAGTTACAAAACACCAACTGATTGATTTTTTGCAGGCAAATGTGGACCTTTTCGCTTGGTCAACCATTGATATGTTGGGGATTGACCCATCGATAATAGCCGATTACTTGAAGGTGGACCCGACCTATCATCCAATAAAGCAGAAAAAGCGAAGCTTCATCCCTGAATGTCAAAAGGCAATTGTTGAGGAGGTGGACAAATTGATGAAGGCTGGTTTCATTCCGAGAAGCTATGTACCCAGATTGGTTGGCAAATGCTGTTCTGGTAAAGAAAGCAAACAAAAAGTGGCGTATATGCATCGACTTCATCAATCTAAATAAAGCCTATCCTAAAGATAGCTTTCCATTATCGCAAATTGACCAACTGATCGATGCTACTTATGGGCATCAACTTCTCAGCTTCATGGATACCTTCTTCGGTTACAACTAAATCCGGATGGCCCTAGAAGATGAAGAGAAAACGGTCTTTATTACTGATCGTGGGCCCTACTGTTATAGGGTGATGCCTTTCGAACTAAAAAATACAGAGGCCATATATCAAAGGCTGGTGAATAAGATCTTCAAAGGTCAAATTGGTAAGAACATGGAGGCTTATGTCGATGATATGCTGGTGAAAAGCCAATCGATACCTGATCACGTGCATGACCTCCACGAAACATTCAACACACTTCGGCGATAACAAATGAAATTGAATCTCACGAAGTGTGCTTTCAGAGTCACTATCGGTAAGTTCCTCGGTTTCATGATTTCCCATAGAAGAATCGAGGTGAATCTTGAGAAAATTAAGGCGATCCTGAAAATGTCACCCTCGAAGACTATAAAAGAGATACAGAGCTTGACTGGAAAAATTGCCTCTCTCAACCATTTTATTTCCAAGTCAGCTGAAAGATGCCTCCCATTCTTCCAAATACTCAAGCGACCGATGGATTTTCAATAGATCCCAGAGTGCCAGGAGGCCTTCAAGGAGCTAAAAAGATATCTTAGTTTTCCGCCTCTACTCACCAAACCATTGTCGGGTGAGGAGCTTTACCTCTACCTTGCTGTATTGCCCATGGCAATTAGCGTGGTTCTTGTTTGGGAAGAGGGATAAATCCAAAAGCCTATATACTACATTAGCAAGGTCCTCCATGATGCGGAGATCCGATATGCAAATTTAGAAAAGATGATTTTCATGTTGATTGTTGCCACAAGAAAACTCTGACCCTACTTTCTATCGAGAATGCATGCTCTTCCCACACGGATCGACATGACCGTTGGGGATTAGTCAAGCAATAAGAAAGTACTTCTCAGAGATTAATGCAGAAGCATGATCAAATAATTCAAGAAATAGAGAAGAAGAGAATAAGAGATTTTTGAAAGAAAAGAGCTTTTATTCAGTATATTTCAGCACCATTTACAATCTTGACCTGTTTTCAGTATATATACTTTACAAAGGGTTGAGCCCAAGCTCATATAAAAACTCTCCAAACCCAAACAACCCACGTACATAAAATAATAACCCGCAAAAACTGAAACAGCCTAGTTTCATACTGAGCTGGCTAACCTACGATTGGGTTGGCTCAGTCTTAGACTGAGCCGACCTAGTTGTGTACGATGCCAACAGCCCAAAAATCCTACTTCTATCTAGATTTTTCTCTGAGACCTAGCCGATCCAGTCCTAGACTGAGTTGGTCCAGTTTTCAACTTAGTCGGCTCAGTCTTAGGATGAGCCGGTCCAGTTTCTGAACTTTACTAGGAGAGCTGATTTCTCTTTTGGCTCGCTCTCATCTTTCCATGACCTATCTTCTCATGTTTTCAAGACTTGGGAGTGCCACTTCTAAGCTCACATTCTCTATCTTGGTACTTCTAAGTCCTTGTGAACTCATCTCTTCTCAATAGACCCATCCGTGCCACACATCTCTGAAAGCTGTCACTGGGGAGTACCTTCATGAGTGCATCAGACTGATTCTCCTTGGTATAGATCTTCATCAGTTCCACTTCACCTTCCTCCATCAGCTCTCTGATTCTATGGTACCTCACGTCTATATACTTTGTGCATGCATGATAGATTGGGTTCTGTTGGTGCAGAAACTGGTCATCGCCGAAGGTAGCCAGAGTGGGGGCCGCCGAGGTCGCTGTCGGGGACCTGCAAAATGAAGTCCCATCCGGAGCCGGTGGGGGGGGGCTCCGGCAGGACCCTCCGACGGTCAAGTTAGTTTTCGGCCAACAGAAATGGAGTGCTCGGAATGAGTTTCGGAGCTTAGAGAAGAAGAGGAGAGCTCAGAGAGATTAGAGGTCAGAGAGCTTTGCCTTGGCATCTCTAGAGGGTCCTTTGTAGGCGGAGCTTAGTTGATGGTGACAGCCATACCGTCGCATGGAGTTCGGTACGGAGAGGATGGCGTTGTCAGGCGATCGGTGACGGCCATACTGGCAAGTCGTGGGCCGCATGGAGTTCGGTATGGAGAGGAAGGCGTCATCAGGGAGTGGCGTTGTCAGAGGTGGTAGCCATGTCGTCTGGTTTCGTCACCTATCGTAGATTGATGGCGACAATTCATCTCATAGGAGAGTCCGACGGAAGGGAAGGCTGGGGGAGTTTGACTGGCTGAAGGGTCGGCCATCTGTAGAATTCGGTCGAGGGACGATTGCTGAGGAGTTCGACCGCTGAGAGGCCCGAAGAAGCTCGACTGGGGCCCGGTTGAAGGACTTCGGTTGCTAGTTGGTTCGGCCAGGGCTCGTCCGCTGAGGAGTTCGGCCGCTAAGAGGACTTCATTGAAGCTCGACCGCTTGGAGTCGGTCCGAAGGAGCTCGGCCGTGGGGTCTGAAGGGGTTCGGCTGTGGGGAGTCCGAAGGAGTTTGGCCGTCCAAAAAGTTTGGTCTCGACGCTGGGAGTCCGGAAGAAGCTCGACAGCTACCTAGTTCGGCCTGCTGGAAGAAGCTCGGCCGCTGGGAGTTCGGCTGAAGCCCGTCTGCCGTAGCTCTTCTGCAGCTGCTGGTTGCATTAGGCCGGGTATCGAGCTAGACTTCGGCTGGAGCGG
Source organism: Cocos nucifera (assembly GCA_006176705.1). Lineage (NCBI taxonomy): Eukaryota > Viridiplantae > Streptophyta > Magnoliopsida > Arecales > Arecaceae > Cocos > Cocos nucifera. The sequence continues at coordinate 35,150 of QRFJ01005586.1, forward strand.
GATTTATCCCCAACACTAGCCCCCCCACTCCCGAGTTCGAAAATCAAAGGAAGGGAGTGCAGGTAAGGCGACTGCTGAAGTCTTCCTTTGAGCTCTGTGCTGGTCTGGGTCGAAGCTCGGGTGAGATCTTATCTCCTGCGGCCGAACTTCCCTCGGGGGAGATCTTATCTCCTACAGCCGAGGTCGAAGTGCGCGCTCGGGGGAGATCTTATCTCCTGCAACCGAGCTTCCCTCGGGGGAGATCTTATCTCCTGTAGTCGAGGTCGAAGTGCGCGCTCGGGGGAGATCTTATCTACTACGGCCGAGCTTTCCTTGGGGGAGATCTTATCTCCTGCAGCCGAGCTTTCCTCGGGGGAGATCTTATCTCCTGCAGCCGAGGTCGAAGTGCGCGCTCGGGGGAGATCTTTTCTCCTGTAGCCGAGCTTCCCTCGGAGGAGATCTTATCTCCTGCAGCCGAGCTTCCCACTGGGGAGATCTTATCTCCGGCTGTCGAGCTTCCCCTCGGGGGAGATCTTATCTCCTGCAGCCGAGGTCGAAGTGCACGCTCGGGGGAGATCTTATCTCCTGCAACCGAGCTTCCTCGGGGGAGCTTAGCCGAGCTTCCCATGGGGAGATCTTATCTACTGCAGCCGAGGTCGAAGTGCGCGCTTGAGGGAGATCTTATCTCCTACAGCCGAGCTTTCCTCGGGGGAGATCTATCTCCTACGGTCAAGGTTCGGCCCAGACCATCGGGGGAGATCTTATCTCCTGCAGCCGAGGTCGAGTGCGCTCGGGGGAGATCTTATCTCCTACGGCCGAGCTTCCCTCGGGGGAGATCTTATCTCCTACAGCCGAGGTCAAGTGCGCGCTCGAGGGGAGATCTTATCTCCTGCAGCCGAGCTTCCCTCGGGAGAGATCTTATCTCCTACAGCCGAGGTCGAAGTGCGCGCTCGGGGAGATCTTATCTCCTGCGGTCGAGCTTTCCTCGGAGGAGATCTTATCTCCTGCAGCCAAGCTTCCTCGGGGGAGATCTTATCTCCTGCAGCTGAGGTCGAAGTGCGCGCTCGGGGGAGATCTATCTCCTGTGGCCGAGCTTCCTCGGGGGAGATCTTATCTCCGACAGTCGTGCTTCCTCAGGGGAGATCTTATCTCCTGCAGCCGAGGTCGAAGTGCGCGCTCGGGGGAGATCTTATCTCCTACAGTCGAGCTTCCCTCGGGGGAGATCTTATCTCCTGCAGCCGAGGTCGAAGTGCGCGCTCGGGGGAGATCTTATCTCCTGCGGTCGAGCTTTCCTCGGGGTAGATCTTATCTCTTGCAGCCGAGCTTTCCTCGGGGAGATCTTATCTCCTGCGGCCATGCTTCCCTCGGGGGAGATCTTATCTCCTGCAGTCGAGGTCGAAGTGCATGCTCGAGGGAGATCTTATCTCCTGCAACCGAGCTTCCCTCGGGGGAGATCTTATCTCCTACAGCCGAGCTTCCCACGGGGGAGATCTTATCTCCTGCAGTCGAGGTCGAAGTGCGTGGTCGGGGAGATCTTATCTCCTGTAGTCGAGCTTCGCTCGGAGAGATCTTTTCTCCTGCAGTCGAGCTTCCCTCGGGGGGAGATCTTATCTCCTGTAGCCGAGGTCGAATTACGCGCTCGGGGAGATCTTATCTCCTACAGCCGAGCTTCCCTCGGGGAGATCTTATCTCCTGCAGTCGAGGTCGAAGTGCGCGCTCGGGGGAGATCTTATCTCTGCAGCTGAGCTTGTCCTCAGGGGAGATCTTATCTCTTGCAGTCGAGCTTCCCTCGGGGAGATCTTATCTCCTACAGCCGAGGTCGAAGTACGTGCTCGGGGGAGATCTTATCTCCTGCAACCGAGGCTTCCCTCGGGGAGATCTTATCTTCTGCAACCGAGCTTCCCTCGGGGGAGATCTTATCTCCTGCAGCCGAGGTTTCCTCGGAGAGAGATCTTATCTCCTACGGCCGAGGTTGATGCCCTCGGGAGAGATCTTATCTCCTACAGTCGAGGTCGAAGTGCCGCGCTCGGGGAGATCTTATCTCCTGCAGCCGAGCTTCCCTCGGGGGAGATCTTATCTCCTATAGCCGAGGTCGAAGTGCGCGGGGGAGATCTTATCTCCTATGGCCGAGCTTGCCTCGGGGGAGATCTTATCTCCTGCAGCCGAGGTTGATCGCCTCGGAGGAGATCTTATCTCCTGCAGTCGAGGTCGAAGTGCACGCTCGGGGGAGATCTTATCTCCTACGGCCGAGCTTCCCTCGGGGGAGATCTTATCTCCTGCAACCGAGGTTGAAGTACGCGCTCAGGAGAGATCTTATCTCCTGCAGTCGAGCTTCCCTCGGGGGAGATCTTATCTCTTACAGTCGAGGTCGAAGTGCGTGCTCGGGGGAGATCTTATCTCCTACAGTCGAGGTCGAAGTGCGCGCTCGGGGAGATCTTATCTCCTACGGTCGAGCTTCCCTCGGGGGAGATCTTATCTCCTACAGCCGAGGTCGAAGTGCGCGCTCGGGGAGATCTTATCTCCTACAGCCAAGCTTCCCTCGGGGGAGATCTTATCTCCTGCAGCTGAGCTTTCCTCGGGGAGATCTTATCTCCTGCGGCCGAGCTTCCCTCGGGGGTGATCTTATCTCCTGCAGCCGAGGTCGAAGTGTGCGCTCGGAGGGAGATCTTATCTCCTGTAGCCGAGCTTCCCTCGGGGGAGATCTTATCTCCTGCAGCCGAGGTCGAAGTGCGAGCTCGGGGAGATCTTATCTCCTGCAGTCCGAGGTCGAAGTGCACGCTCGAGGGAGATCTTATCTCCTACGGCCGAGCTTTCCTCAGGGGAGATCTTATCTCCTACAGCCGTGCTTTCCTTGGGGGAGATCTTATCTCCTACTGCCGAGCTTCCCTCGGGGGAGATCTTTCTCCTACAGTCGAGGTCGAAGTGCGCGCTCGAGGGAGATCTTATCTCCTGCAGTCGAGCTTCCCTCGAGTGAGATCTTATCTCCTGCTGTCGAGGTCGAAGTGCGCGCTCGGGGGAGATCTTATCTCCAACGGCCGAGCTTCCCTCGGGGGAGATCTTATCTCCTGCAGTCGAGGTCGAAGTGCGCGCTCAGGGGAGATCTTATCTCCTGCAGCCGAGCTTCCCTTGGGGATCTTATCTCCTGCAGTCGAGGTCGAAGTGCGCGCTCGGGGGAGATCTTATCTTCTACGGTCGAGCTTTCCTCGGGGGAGATCTTATCTCTTGTAGCCGAGCTTTCCACGGGGGAGATCTTATCTCCTACGGTCGAGCTTCCCTCGTGGGAGATTTTATCTCCTGCAGCCGAGGTCGAAGTGCGCGCTTGGGGGAGATCTTATCTCCTACAACCGAGCTTTCCTCGGGGGAGATCTTATCTCCTGCAGCTAAGCTTCCCACAGGGGAGATCTTATCTCCTGCAGCTGAGCTTCCCATAGGGGAGATCTTATCTCCTGCAGCAGAGGTCGAAGTGCGCGCTCGGGGGAGATCTTATCTTCTGCAGTCGAGCTTCCCTCGGGGGAGATCTTATCTCCTGCAGCCGAGCTTTCCTCGGGGGAGATCTTATCTCTTACGATCGAGCTTTCCTTGTGGAAGATCTTATCTCCTACAGTTGAGGTCGAAGTGCGCGCTCGGGGGAGATCTTATCTTCTGTAGCCGAGGTCAAAGTGCGCGCTCGGGGGGAGATCTTATCTCCTGTGGCCGAGCTTCCCTCGAAGGAGATCTTATCTCCTGCAGCCGAGCTTTCCTCGGGGGAGATCTTATCTCCTACGGTCGAGCTTCCCTCGGAGGAGATCTTATCTCCTGTAGCTGAGGTCGAAGTGCGCGCTCGGGAGAGAACTTATCTCCTACGGTCGAACTTTTCTCGGGGGGAGATCTTATCTCCTGCAGGCCGAGCTTCCCTCGGGGGAGATCTTATCTCCTGCAGTCGAGGTCGAAGTGCGCGCTCGGGGGAGATCTTATCTCCTATGGCCGAGCTTTCCTTGGGGGAGATCTTATCTCCTGCAGCCAAGGTCGAAGTGCGCACTCGGGGGAGATCTTATCTCTTACAGTCGAGCTTCCCTCGAGGGAGATGTTATCTCCTGTAGCCGAGCTTCCCTCGGGGGAGATCTTTTCTCCTGCAGCCGAGGTCGAAGTGCGCGCTCGGGGGAGATCTTATCTCCTACGGCTGAGCTTCCCTCGGGGGAGATCTTATCTCCTGCGGCCGAGCTTCCCTCGGGGGAGATCTCATCTCCTACAGGCGAGGTTGTCTCGATCGCTCGAAATAGATCTTATCTCTAGCCGAGTTTGTTGCTTGCGTTAGGACGAGGTTCTCCTCCTGTTCCTAATGGGCTGTGGGGGCACATAAGGGCCCTTGTCGGAGCCTCTCCCCCCATCTCGTCCTTTGTGAATGAGGCCTTCGTTGCTCGCGTTAGGACGAGGTTCTCCTCCTGTTCCTAATGCGGTTGACTGCTTCTTCCCTATCATCACATAGTTTTCGCATCCAGAAATAATATTATTGATAGGGGAGAATTTTACCGAGGGGAAGTCACTCGCTGCACATTTTCATTTCCGTTTGAGGGTCATCGGGGTGTTGTTCCTCTGAGTTCTCTCGGGCAGTGAGTCCATCCAGATGACCTCCTCTATTACATGCTGGCCTCCTTAATTCGGAGCATGCTTCTCTTGACTTTGTCGCTGGGCGACGATGAATCGCCGATGTAGCTAGCTCTTAGCTCCTCCCCAGGGTGGCGTTGATGACGTCGCGAGGTGGCCGAGCTTCTTGTCTTTTCTAGTTATGGCAGCGCCTTTAGCCGATCTTCTCCTGCTTCAGACTGGCGTCGGAGGAATTTATCCCGTCGTCCCATTTTGGCGAGCTCTTCAATCTCGTCTTGGAGCTGAACGTATTCCTCAGTGTCGTGGCCGTAGTCGCGATGGTAGGAGCTTTACTTGCTTCGATCGCGCACGTTTGGGGAGGCCGTAGTCCTTCAGGTCTTGGCGGCTGGCTTTTAACTTCATCGAGAATTTGAGTTAGAGGAGCGGGTCATAGTTGCAGAACCTTTCGGGAGGAGGATTTCTTTGCGCCCTTCTATCGGGGCTTCCTTTGTAGTGAGCTCGAGAAGTTCGGGCTTCGCTTGCATGGAGCTTCATTTTGCTTTCCCGCGAAACTTTTCGTAGGAGAATTTCATGCTTCTTTGTCCGGACTTCCTTGCTCGCAGGGAGGGGGTCGGCTTTGCTTGCCCGAATTTTATTGCACCTCCCGTGAATTCGTTGTAGCGACGTACTCGAGGGGGAGTTCGGCCACGATCGCCCTGGGGCGGTCTCGAGCGCTGGCCGAACTTCATTTTGGGTGGTCTTCTGCGGAGTTCGGCCTCACTTATGCCGAACTTCATTCGTGGGAGAACTTCGTTCCGCCACTGCTTGCGCCGAACTTTACTGTGGTGATGGGCTTTAAGGTGGAGTTCGGCCTCACTTGCGCCGAGCTTCATTGATGAGCTTCAAAGGGAGAGTTCGGCCTTGCCGAACTTCATTTCGATGATGACCTGAGGAGTTCGGCCTTCCGCCGAACTTCATTTCGTGGGAGAACTTTCCTCCGCCCTCGTTTATGCCGAACTTCATTCCGCGGGAAACTTTTCTCCGCCCTTGCCTGTGCCGAACTTCATTCCACGGGGGAACTTTGCTCCGCCCTTGTTTGTGCCGAACTTTACTTTGATGATGAGCTGAGGAGTTCGGCCTTCCACCGAACTTCATTCCACGGGAGAACTTCGTCGGTGAGCTGATGAGCTGATGAGCTTCAAAGAGAGTTAGGCCTTGCTCCCGTCGAACTTCATCCATTCTTGCTTGTGTCGAACTTCACTCAGATGAGGAGCCTCAAAGGGAAGTTCGACTTTGCTTCGAGGTGGAGTTCAGCTTTCCTTGCGCTGGGGAGGTTGTGGACGTTGCCGAACTTCACTCCACCTCCTTGGACGTGGCCAAACTTCATTCCGCCTCCTTGCAAAACCTTCTCCCGAGGATGTCCATGCCCCTCTATCGGGGCTTCCTCGATGATGGACTCGAGTGGGGGTTCGGCCTCGCTTAAGCCAAACTTCTCTCCGCTTTCCCGCGAGGCCTTCCGTGAGAGAAGTTTGACTCTCCGTTTCTCCTTCCCAAATGCGATTGGTATGCCCAAACGCTCCCCCTCAAGGCCAGTTCCTCGCATCCTCATGGCGGGCTTGCTGGTAAAGTCTCTGCCCGAGGTTGTCGCACGGCCTATATCATCTCGGCGGGACTGCGAGCCCGTCCAGGACTGCTCTACATTTGCGGTGGCTTCGGGTGGAGCCTGGGTTACCGGGGCTGCAGCGGGAGCAGACGTACCTAGCGTGCAGGATGCCGATCGCCGAGTCGAAGCTCTCCTGAGGGCTTTTTCTCTTCAGGAGAGAAAAGGGAGATCTCCGGAGAGGGAAGAGAAGAGTCACCGAGCACTCCTTTAAGAACAAGGGAATCTCGAAGGTTCAATCCCTTCTTTCAGTGCCAATCTGTTGGTGCAGAAACTGGTCATCGTCGAAGGTAGCCAGAGTGGGGGCCACCGAGGTCGCCGTCGGGGACCTACAAAATGAAGTCCCATCCGAAGTCGGTGGGGGGTGGCTCCGACAGGACCCTCCGACGGTCAAGTCAGTTTTTGGCCAACAGGAATGGAGTGCTCGAAATTAGTTTCGGAGCTTAGAGAAGAAGAGGAGAGCTCAGAGAGATTAGAGGTCAGAGAGCTTTGCCTTGGCGTCTCTGGAGGGTCCTTTGTAGGTGGAGCTTAGTTGATGGAGACAGTCATACCATCGCATGGAGTTTGGTATGGAGAGGATGGCATTGTCAGACGGTCGGTGATGGCCATACTGGCAAGTCGTGGGCCGCATGGAGTTCGATACGGAGAGGAAGGCATCGTCAGGGAGTGGCGTTGCCAGAGGTGGTAGCCATGTCATCTGGTTTCGTCGCTTGTCACAGACTGATGGCGATAATTCATCTCGTAGGAGAGTCTGACGGAAGGAAAGGCTGGGGGAGTTCGGCTGGCTGAAGGGTCGGCCATCTGTAGAATTCGGCCGAGGGATGATTGCCGAGGAGTTCGATCGCTGAGAGGCCCGAAGAAGCTCGATTGGGGTCCGGTTGAAGGACTTCGATTGCTAGTTGGTTCGATCAGGGCTCGTCCGCTGAGGAGTTCGGCCGCTAAGAGGACTTCGTTGAAGCTCGGCCGCTTGGAGTCGGTCCGAAGGAGTTCGACCGTGGGGTCCGAAGGGGTTCGGCTGTGGGGAGTCCGAAGGAGTTCGGCCGCCCAAGAAGTTCGGTCTCGACGCTGGGAGTCCGAAAGAAGCTCGGCAGCTACCTAGTTCGACCTGCTGGAAGAAGCTCGGCCATTGGGAGTTCGGCTGAAGCCCGTCTGTCGTAGCTCTTTTGCGGCTGTCGGTTGCATTAGGCCGAGTATCGAGCTAGACTTCGGTTGGAGCGGGATTTATCCCCAACAGGTTCTATGCCAACAGCAGAGCACTCTGACTATCACTGAACAGTGTAATCTTGCTCTACTCCACCCCCAACCGATCAATCAGCCTCCTAAGCCAAAGGGCTTCCTTTGCAGCCTCCATTATCCCAATGTACTTAGCTTCTATGGTAGATAAGGCCGTGATTGGCTGAAGGGTTGATCTCCAAGACACCGATCTACCATATACGCAGAAGAGGTATCTAGTAGTTGACATCCTTGTATCAAGATCACCAACATAATTTACATCAACAAATCCTTCCAGAGGACCTAAACCTTCACATGTCTTCACAGATTATTCTCCAAATCCTTCTAGCTGCCCACCAAATACCAAACCATAATCTCTTGTTCCATGTAGATATCTCAATATCCATTTCAATGCTTTTCAGTATTTCTTCCTAGGATTAGCCATGTATCTACTAACCGTGCTCACTGCATGTGCTATATTTGGTCTATAGCACACCATAGTGTATGATAAGCATCATAAATTCATCAATAAAAGTATTAATTTATCAATTAATTGATATTAATTTTTAAAAATTAATAATTAATTTATATATAATTTTTAAGAAATTGATATTTTTATTAATTAAAAAATTAATTAAAAAATAATAAAAATTAAAAAATAAAATTTTATTATCAATAGAAAGAGCTCATTTTTTTGATCACAACAAAATAAATTTTACATAAAACAGAGCTAAAACGAAAAAGATATAAATTTTTAAAGATATAAAATAAATAAAAATTAAATAAAAAAAGAAAACGGCTCAGCCGGCTCCGCAAGCCGAGCCACCAAGCCAAGCCATCAAAGCTGACTCAGCCATTGAAGCCATCAGCCGGTTCATAATCCAGGCGTGGACCGCCAGCTCAGCAAAATCCGGCGAATCAGAGCTTGCCACGTGGTGGACCTAGACCCTTAAAGGGTCTACAGAAATTTATCACGGCTCACAGGGCAATCTGGTCATTTCACTCGGTGACAAAGGCACTGATTGGCTATGGTGTGTGGTGCAGCCGGTTCACGCGGTCCATGGGAACAGTGATTGCACGATCGGACGGCTGTGGTTGTTTGTGGTCAGGATCGGATGACTGTGGTTGCTTTCGGATTTGATTCAGCTGCAGACATCATGCGGATCACCATCAGATGGCAGCGCTCGATCTAGGCGATGATCTGACGGTCCAGAAAGCTCCCGATGGTGATCAAACTCTCAAGCACATGATTTGCGGCCAGATTTCCTCCATCAAGCGCGACCCAACGGCCAGAAATTAATCCGACTTGATCTAGGCCAATACGCATCCGATTCTGATGATTTTTGGACCGTTGAATTTTTGTTGAATGGCTGGATTTTATCAGATTTATCAGAGACATATCAGAGCTATTTTGATTCAAATTTTACTCAAATTCTTTTGTATTTTGATGATTGCAAAGGCCATTAGTCCCCCATTGCCTTCAGAAATAAAGATCCAGCCCTCCTAGCTCTATAAAAAGGATCCCAGGCCACCAGAAATCAATATCTCAGATCAAGGTGAAGCTTTGGTACAGGGTGAAGCCAGGCTATGGGTTAAAGGCTGCTTCGAAGCAACGGGTGCTAAGAAGAAGAGTCGAGCTTCTACACCATCTTTCTGCCAATGCCGATCCAAGATCAGAGATCAGGCTATTTTATTTTATTTTCTTTTCTTTTTAAATTCCATGTATTTAAATTCTAAAATTTTAATTAATAAAAATTTTATTTTTGTACTTTAATTTCTTGCTTTTTATTTTTATTGCAATTTAATTTCTACTATTACTTTTTGCAAGTAGATGCTAAGATCTAATTAGTAGATCTTAGTACCAAGTTTAAATTTCTACATCTTTTTATTTTTTTTGCTTTTAATCTTCCGACTTTACTTTTAATTTCAAAAACTTAAATCCTTTTTTTTTTCTTTTCAAAAATCAAAGATTTCAAATCTAAAAACACTACCTTTCCTATGGATTTGACCCAACTCACTGCTATCTAAGTATTTTCAATGATTTTAAGAAGTCGGATTAAACTGATAAACACGATGTCTTGACGACAGCATCGCGTTCCTATCAGTGTACATCACACTGTCTACAGCATTTGTATAAAAGACTTGTTCCATGTACTCTCTCTCCTCTTCTGACTAGAGGCTCTATAACTTGGAGAGAGACATATGGCTCGGCAATGGTGTCTCTGCAGGTTTGGCCTTCTCCATCCCAAACCTCTCCAGAACCTTCTGGACATATTTTTCTTATGATAAATGGAGCACTCCTTTGCACCTATCTCTATAAATCTCTATTCCAAGGATTTTCTCAGCTGGACCCAAATCCTTCATCTCAAACTTAGATGATAATGTCCTTTTCAATCTTTTCATAGCATCCATGCTTCTACTAGCTATGAGCATATCATCTACATATAATAACAGATATAGGGCATCCTTCTCATCTACATCCTTGACATAGACACAACAATCATGTTCACATCTGCTGAAACCTAGGCTCAAGACTAAGCTATCAAACCTTCGATACCATTGATGAGGAGATTGTTTCAAGCCATACTAAGACTTTCTGAGTAAACAGACCTTTTCTTCTTATCCCATCTCCATGAAACCATCTGGCTGCTTCATGTAGATTCTTTCCTCCAAAGTTCCATGAAGGAAGGTCGTCTTCACGTCCATCTGTTCCAATTCTAGTTATGTTGTGCTACCAATGACAGCAAAACTTGAATAGATGTATGATGCACCATAGGAGAGAAAATTTCTGTGTAGTCAATCTCTTCCCTTTGTGAGTATCCCTTTGCTATCAGCCTTGCTTTGAATTTGACTCCACCTTGTTCTGAAGGTGCTTCTTTCTTTGTGAATCCCACTTTGAGCCAATAGGTCGAGCATCCTCTAGAAGATCCATCAGCTACCATGTCTGATTCTTCTCAAGTGATTTCATCTCCTCCATCATAGCCTGTATTCATGAATCATGATCCTCACTCTCCATGGCTTCTGCATAATTCTCTAGATCTCCATTAGCAGTGATGAGTGTATAGGAGATAACCTCATTAATGCCATATCTAACCAATCTCCTAATAGTATGCTAGGGCTTGTGCAAAGCCATTCCCACTGGCACATCTCTGTCTAATGTCTGTGACTGCTCCTGCACATCTGTCTGAACTGTCGGCCCTCCATGCTAATTTTCAATCTGAGACAATATTTTTCTGCCTAGCTCCACCTCAATAGGAATACTCCTGTAAGTGGATGTAACATGCATGCCATCATTCTCTGATTGGCCATCTCTGTTCACCTCTATTTCCCCAGTTTCATCTATCCCAGACCTCCTCAAGATGCTCTTCTCATCAAAAGATAACATCACTGCTGATCACCGACTTCTGTGCCTGAGAGTCACACAGCATGTACCCCTTGACTTCTTGTGGATATCCTATGAATGTCATCTTTTGAGATTTTGGGTCCAATTTGCTCCTCTCGATTGCCTCCACATGTGCATAGGCTGTGCAATCGAAGATTTTTAGGTGGCCAAGCTCCACCTTCTTTCTACTCCAGACCTCCTCTGAAATGCCTCCATTCAGCTTATATAAGGAGATCCGTTCACAAGAAAATAAGAAAAAGTTAGAGCATCAACCCAAAAGAACTTTGGGAGTGATGTCTGCATCCTCAAACTCTGTGCTTTCTCGATCAATGTCTGGTTCATCTTTTTCATGACATCATTCTATTGGGAAGTCATCTTCACTGTGTAATGGCATTTGATGCCATTTTCCTCATAGTACCTCTTGAACTCTAGGCTAGTATACTCCCCTCCATTGTCCGACCTCAGACACTTAACCTATCTTTTTGACTCTTCCTCTACTTCAGCTCTCCAGGCTCTGAACCGGACAAACACCTCTGATTTTTCTCTGATCTGATAAACCCACACCTTCCTTGAGAAATTATCAATGAAAGTGATAAAGTATTTTGCCCCACCTCTAGCTGATATAGGAGCTGGTCCCCATACATCCGAGTGCACTAAATCCAGCACTCCTTCGCTACGCTTGGTACTTCTAACAAACTTCATCCTATATTATTTTCCAAAGATGCATAGCTTACAAAGATCTGTGCCCTCCTTCTTCAGGACTGGGATTATACATCTTCTGCTTAGTTCAGTGAGCCCACGGTCACTATATGATCCATCTAATAGTACCATAGCTGATATAAAATCTACTCCTCTTGTGCCGCTGCTAGCACCTCTGCACTATCATTTACCACTGAGCCTTCCATTTTGTAAAGATTGTTGCTCAGTCTTCTACCTCTCATCACCACCAAAGCTTTCTTGAAAACTTTTAGACATCCACTCCCAGCCTGACTACTAAAAGCATAACCTTGGTCCTCCAAGTAGCCCAAAGAAATTAAATTCTTTTTCAACTCCAGTACATGCCTAATATTTGATAATGTACGAATGATCCCATCGTACATCCTCATCTTGGTAGAGCCAATTCTAGCTACTTTGCATGGGTGATCATCTTCAAGACTGACACTTTCACCATCGACCTTTTGGTAGGTAGCAAACCACTCTCGATAAAAAGTATAGTGGTGTGAGCATGCTGAATCCAATATCCACATAGTATCGTACTCTGTGGATCCATCTGATACAACTAGCAGATCTTCTTCACTGCTTACAGAAGTTGTATCATCTTCCTTGCTGGCCTTCTTTTTTTTTTATCTCAAAAGGGGACAATGTCTCCTCAGGTATCCAGATTGATGATATTTATAACATTTCAATGTCATCTTCCTCTGATCGCGAGACTTTGACCTGTCCCTAGATTTTTCTCTTGTCTTCTCCTTTGATCTTCCCTATCTTTCATTCACAGCCAAAATCTCAGACTTAGGGTCTCCCTTGCAGATCTTTTTTCTTTGCTCATTTGATCTGAGCACACCAATAACCTCTTCATAGTTTAGGGTCTTCTTTCCATAAAATAAAGTTGTTATGAGACCATCATACGAACCTGGAAGAGAACATAATAGTAGCAATGCCTGATTCTCCTCGTCGATCTTCACATCCAAACTCATCACCTCAGAACACAGCTAATTAAACCTTTGGATATGTGCAACAAAATCTCCGCCTTCGAGCATCCTCAGACTATACAACTATTTCTTTAACCATAACTTATTCGTCATGTTCTTTCCCATATATGTATTCTCCAGTCTCTCCCAGAGCTCCTTTGCCATAGTTTCTATGCAAACCTCATGCAAAACCTGATTAGCCAAGTACATTCAGATTGTGTTAAAAGCAATTTTCTCAATCTCTTTCCAATCCTCAGTACTGATCTTTTTCGGCCTTTCTTTTGTCAAGATCTTGTAGATCCTCTGTTGAACCAATAAGTTCTTTACTCTTTGTTGCTATAGAGTAAAATTTTTCTTATCATCGAACTTCTCAAAATTCATCTTGAATCCACTTGATCCAATGACTTCAAACAAGTCAAGAACAAATTCCTAACTGTTAGATATATGTGCCCTAGAAGTCATAATTGGCTGACACTTGTAATACACTTCTAGGGTCAAAATTATAATTTTGACTAAAATCAATAAAATGGGTTATTTTCTATCACACATGTGTATTTAGTGTTTGTGATACATCCTTTGAGTTAATGATAATGATAATTTATATTTTCAAGAGTTGAAAATTTAAGACATGAATAATCATTATTAACTCATAAAATGCTCTCGACCATAGGATCATCATGAGGATGGTAATTGATCCGAAAGGTTGGTGTACAATAACTTTCCTTTAGTAGATGAGTCTTGAGTCTACGGTGTGGAGACATCAGAGCGAGAGTATAGGTACTCGTTAGAGAATGAGGGCACTGAGCGTGACCACCTCGAGTAGTCATTAGGAAGTCTACCTTCTCGTCAATGACTGACTCGATGTTGCAGTGGTGTGTTTGGTTCTTTGACCTGAGGTGCATCGATAGTTTACCTTGAGGGTGTTATAGTTTGACTACACCATAACTCGGTCTTCTAGCCATTCAGAATTCTAAGGTGTATGTTGGCTATAGCATGTTCATTGTAAGGAACTGGATTGCATCAAGATGGAATCTGATTACTCGGGTAGAAGGGAAAGCAGCCTTATGATGACAATGAGAAATCAAGTCCAGTAAGCCCATGGCCATGGCAGAGTTAAAATATAAAGAGAGTTCTACTTATAATTTAACCCACGGACTTGATCGAATGATTAATATAGACAGAGACAGGTTTACCAGTATCACTAATACCTAATCTAATCAACGGTAGAAGATAGAAGAAACTAATCCACACAGTAGCTAACCAAGAGTTGCATTCAGTCTAATGGGTTGCCACCATAATACCTGCTAGGTGTCACTGAGTGATTTTGGAAGCAATAGAATGATTTACGATGATCGGGTCATTCTAGCGTCAAATCAGAAGATGTTTGATCCACATTCGAAAGGAGTTTTGAATGATGTTCGATAGATAGAGATCATGACAATCCATTTAACTAGTACAGAACTGATCTATACTGGAACACAAACAGAGTTTGAATCTGGTATCATCAATCGAACTATCTACAAATCCAGTACAATGATGAAATGAGATTCAATATGTTCAAGAAAATCGTGATCTAGCACTCGATTGAAACTAACGTTTCTCTATTTACATCAATAAAAGTTGTACCTGACTGAAAGCCAAAAGAGTTGTCGCTCGAGCAAGGCTTTCACTTGGGGTTAACTAGAGCCTATCCTGAGATTAAAAATAGGGTTGTCGTTATTTGTAAGATAAGACCTGCCATTTTTTGGGTCACTGCCAGTTTTCTGGTCCTTTGACTTGTCAAAATTGAAACTTTTGACTGGTATCAAATATGACCATTGATACGTTGACTCTTCTCCACTGTCACGCATCTATTAGAGAGCTGTGGGTATCTACCCCACAGAACCTAGCAAAGAATGGAGGGCGCGCAACGCAAGGGTGGCCGTGCGCCCAGTAGGAGGCCGCATAGGATCCTTAATTGGATAGGGACGCCATCTCATTTTTGAATTACTGATAGACTTTTGCTGAAGAACCAAGTTGACTGCTCTTTGGCTACCTAAGGATGAAATCTACGATGGACTCATATTTCCGACCAACTAGATGATTAGATTGATATTAACAAAGGGTTGATGTTGTGAAGAAAGAGAGTTTGGATCACCATGTTATAAATAAGACCCTGCGCCCAACCTAAGAGCAATACCAATTTCCACACCTAAGGCTACCTCTCCCCTCTAAGACATCTCTCTCCCTCACTCTCATCTCCCTCATGCAGTGGTATTGGGATCCTAAGCTGGTAGCCAATCCAGATGATAGAGAATGCGACAGCACAAGCAAGGCGTAGAAAAGGGCAAATCTCGCTATAGTAGAAAAACAAGCTGCGTGCTAAAATGTGTTTGAAAGACCTCCAAATTAGATTCCAGATTCTAATTTTTGAAGATATAATAGAGAAGAAGAGGATCTCTAATCCAACTGAGTGATACTGGTAGAGGGGCCAGGCACTTGCGTGTAGATCCAGAATCTTTCCGCTTTTACAGGATCATCCACGGTAATAAGATTGACCTACATCAAGATAAATTAATATGATTTAATTATCCTAATATTTACTTTATTATAGATTAATAAAGATTAGATCTAAAATATCTGCATATCTAATTTAGATCAAAGAAAAAATTTTAATTATCTCTTGAATCCAATCAGATCGAACTAACTGAAACCTAGTCGAAAATATCACGGTTTCCCTTCAACTGTTATCAGAAGCCATGGTCTAAAATATTAGATCTAATTTTAAATTTATTCTAATAAAAAAATAAGTGGATTTCAGATGTACATAAAATGTGATTAGATTCTAAAATTAGAAAAATTAAAATTTAAAAAAAAATAGATCTAAGATTAGAAAATATGCATGACTAGTTCTAAATAGAATAGTCTATAGAAATATCTGCATGCTATTTAGATTAATATATTAATATATTTCAAATCTAATTATTATATTTTTGATATTATAAATTATTATATTATAACAATCAAAAAAAATAAAATAGTAAATAAAATTATTGAATTTTAACATCAAAATGAGATATGATGATGCAATGTCTAGACAGTTGTAGAATAGTTCTACATAATGTCCTAGATTAGAAGTTTATTTTGATAAGATTAATTTAAATTCTAATTTTAGATTAGTATGAGGTAAATTTTAGATTTGAAAATATGCATAATCGATACAGTGAGATGTATGCAAATATGCCAGATTAGATCTAATTTGCATATGAGATATATGATATAGATCTAAAAACTATGTAGTATTACATGTCCGATTAAGAGGTCCTCCTAGCTCTTCTGGTCCATGAAGAAAACGAAGAAGATTTAAAGACCCTCTCCTCTCATCCAATGGGTGTTCTTATGATGTGTGGGTGCTTGCGCGTTCGTACCTAATCAAAAATCCAAAACATTAGCTTTTTGCAAAATCCTAGATCCCTGAAATCCTAGAATTTATTGTTGCATCATTTATTCATAGAACCCTACTTAATTAAGATAAGATTATTAAAATATTAATTAGATCAAATTTAAGAAATTTTAGATCTAAGACATATTCATGAATACTAGGTTGGCTGGGTTACTTCAATAGGTCTACAGCGGTTGAATCAAATCGACATCAAGAGTTTGGTTTGATGGGCATCAACAATCTTAAATTGGACTCGCCTAATAGGATTGAAGTCTGGCTCAAAGATCGAGTCACAGATCAGCAAGACCTATATTAGGCTCCAGAGAATTAGAGTCTGGATTGTAGGCTAACCCAATTGTTCTGACTCGAACATTTGGTAATCTCTATGTAAGTTTGGCCATACGACGACTGTTTTTAAATTGGGAGCACTTTGACCTAATACTTCTAGTACAAGGAGTAATGGCAATCCTTCCATGTCTTCACTTACCTGGCCATACTGTTGACTCAATTCCTGATTTGAGTGGTCAATAATCCGAGCTAAACCCATGCCACAGTAGTATAATTGTTATGACTATGACAAGTCTAGTTTAATCGAAGACCTAAATCAATTCTCTCTAAAAAATAGTAAGTCTGAGGTCTTCCACATTGTGATGTGCGTGGCCTTTCTGGGGTTGATGTTTCTCGACTGGATACAGTGCCTCAGTTTGCACTGGAAAGATCAAACCATGTCTATTAAAGGCACTTGATGCAGGGCTGGAGGAATGAGTTGGCTCAATATTCTGGATATGGTGAGAGATTCAGATAGGAATGTCAGTCGTGCCAAATGTGGTCTGACTTAACTAAAGAAGTGATAATATTTCGGAATAACGGTGAGAATTCATGAATTAGAGACACGCAAGTTTTGGGTGCACCAATGATTAGAGAATCATGAACAAAGATTGTTCACCTCATTGGCTAACCCATTCACCAATAACTGTTAGGGGAGGTGATGATCGGGTGAGAACCGCACCACCTACTAGAAATCATTAATCATGGAGATTTTGCACTTCTATAAGAGGGAAGTATAGGGAATCCAAAAAATAGTGGAGCTAATTTTTAAAAAATAAAATCTTCTAGAATAAAATTAATCAAGTCATAATCAGTCCATCTAATAGACATCTTGACCTTTACAGAAAAATTCTGGAATCTAACCAGTAGCACGTATCCTGGACACACATATACTAGACCAGACCCCAATATAAAGATTGGCTCCAGGAACTACAAAAATTCATTTGGTTCCGGAGCTTAATACATGTATTGATCAGGACCCTCCTATCTACCAGCCCGTCCATCCCACCAGAAAGAAATAAAGGCGTCTCCAAAAAAATGGATAGACGAAGAATAATAAGGCCCAGATAGTACATGTTGGGCTCGTGTCTGATGAGACTCATGCCAACATGAAGATATCGGGACTGACGCCCCAAATATTGGCTCACCTGAAGAGTTTTGGTGAAACAGAGGTCGCACAGCCGAATAATCAAGTCATGAAATGACTTTTGAAGGCTAAAAGATGCGCGATGGGCAAAGTAGTCAGCCAAGATCACGTCTGATGATGATCAAGGACTTGGAAGAGATATGAAAACTCAGTGCGAGAGTTAGACTTGGATCTGCAGAACGATGTTATTTTTGCAACTCCTGATGATGGCATATGGACAATTCATCATGATTACCACATGCAATAAATTCAAAAATTCCCTTGGTGAATTAATGAACTATGCTGGCACACACTGAGCTTTCTATAGAAAGATTCCTATAAGGCCAGGTTTGCTCTGGAAATATGGAGGCTTCTTCTAAAAAGAAAGTCTCTGGAAAGAAAAAAATCATGAAAAAGCTAGAAAGTGGAGGAGCAAGAAGAAGAAGGCAGAGCCAAAGAAAAAGATGCTCGTCAAAGTAAAGTATTTTCCATTGCAATAGCAATGGCTAGTGGGAGCAGTACTACCCCACTCCTGTTAGATATATGTGCCCTAGAAAGCCAGAATTGCTGACACTTGTAAATACACTCTAGGACAAAAATGGTAATTTTGCTATAATTAATGAAATGGGTTATTTTCTATCACACGTATATCATGTGTATTTAGTGGGTCTGCGATACATCCCTTTGAGTTAATGGTAATGATAAATTTCATAATTTTCAAGAGTTGAAAATTTTAAGACCATGAATAAATCATTATAATCTCATAAACAGCTCCCCGACCAATAAAGGATCAATTCACAAGGATGTGAAATTGAACCGAAAGGTTGGTGTATCGATCGCTTCTTTTAGTAGAATGATCTTGAGTCTAACGGTGTGGAGACACCAGAGCGAGAGTCAAGGCTACTCGTTAGAGAAAATAGGGCACTGAGCGTGAGCCAACCCGTCGATGTAGTTCATTTAGGAAGTCTACCTTCTCGTCATGACTGACTCGATGCTGCAGTAGTTGTTGTCTGGTTCCTTTGAACTGAGATGCATCAGCAGTCACCTTGAGGTGTTATAGTTTGACTACACAATTACTCGAAATCTCCTAGCCATATAAGCCCTGAGGTGTATGTTGGCCTTGACATGTTCATTGTATGGAACTTGGAATTGCATCCAAGATGGGATCTATCTACCTCGGTGGTAGAGGAGTAGCCCCCTATGAATGATCTAAACAAGTCCTAAAGCCCATGGCCGATGGCAGAGTGAAATTAATCAGAAAGAGTTTCTAATTTAGATTTTCACAATTGGATCTCGAATCGAATGATAACATCATATGACAGAGACTAGGTTGGACGAGTTCACTTACCCTAATCTGATCGGGGCTCAAGATAGAAGAACTGACATCACACAGGTAGCCCGCCCACCAAGAGGTTCGCATTC
Organism: Cocos nucifera; assembly: GCA_006176705.1. Lineage (NCBI taxonomy): Eukaryota > Viridiplantae > Streptophyta > Magnoliopsida > Arecales > Arecaceae > Cocos > Cocos nucifera. Next base: position 53,930 of record QRFJ01005586.1, read on the forward strand.
CAGCTTCAATGGGTGCCACCATTACT
>QRFJ01005587.1:5000-22500 GCA_006176705.1 Cocos nucifera
TCCTTAACTTTATTTTCTTTTGAATTCACACCCAATTTTTCTTTGAAAAACTGTTCTTTATTGGCAGAACAAAGAAAAATTGATTCAGAAAGTCAAGCAAAATCTTTGAAATTTGTATTCGATATAATTACAATTGATTCAAATGATCAAACAACTAGAAATGAATCTATTGGAATAGAAGAAATCAGTAAAAAGGTTTCTCTATGGTCATATAAATTGAACAGTGCTCTTCCAGAACAGGAGGAAGAAAATGAGGAAAAATCGACGGAAGATAATGAAATTCGTTCAAGAAAAGCCAAACGTGTGATAATTTATACTGATAATGAGAATTATACCAATTCTATTACTAATAAGTATAATAATATTGATAGTGATCAAACAGAAGAGGTGGCTTTGATACGCTACCCGCAACAATCGGATTTTCGTAGGGATATAATAAAAGGATCCATGCGTACTCAAAGACGTAAAACAGTTACTTGGCAAATGTTTCAAGCAAATGCGCATTCCCCGCTTTTTTTGGATCGAATAGACAAAACATTTTTTTCTTCTTTTGATATCTCTGAAATGATGAATCTCATTTTTAGGAATTCGGTCGAGAGAGAACCGGAATTTAAAATTGTAAATTTTGAGGAGGAAGAGATAAAAGAAAAGAAAAAAAAAAAGGAGCAGAAAAAAAAAGAGGAAAATGAACGGATAGCAATTTCAGAAACTTGGGATAACGTTATATTTGCTCAAGTAATAAGAAGTTTAATGTTAGTAACCCAATCTTTTCTTAGAAAATACATTGTATTGCCTTCATTGATAATAGCTAAAAATATTGTCCGTATTTTATTATTCCAATCGCCCGAGTGGTATGAGGATTTTAAGGAATGGGATAGAGAAATACATGTTAAATGCACCTATAATGGTGTTCAATTATCGGAAACAGAATTTCCCAAAAATTGGTTAACAGACGGTATTCAGATAAAGATTCTATTTCCTTTCTTTCTTAAACCTTGGCAAAGATCTAAAATACGATCTCATCATAGAGATCCAATGAAAAAAAAAGGAAAAAAAGAAGATTTTTGTTTTTTAACAATTTGGGCAATGGAAGCAGAAGTTCCTTTTGGTTCTCCCCGAAAACGACCTTCTTTTTTTAAACCTATTTATAAAGAACTCAAAAAAAAAATTAGAAAAGTCAAAGTTCTAAAAGTTTTTAAAGAAAAAAAAGGATGGGTTATCAAAATGGTTCTAGTTATAAAACAAAAAATGAAGGAACTTGAAAAAGTAAACCCCATTTTCTTATTTGAATTGAGGAAGGTAAAAGTATATAAACCGAATGAAAATGTAAGAGATTCTAAAATAAATAATAAGATTATTCGCGAATCAACCATTCGAATTCGATCCATGAATTGGGCAAATTACTCACTCATAGAAAAAAAAATAAAGGATCTTGCTGATAGGACAGTCACAATCAGGAATCAAATAGAACTAGAACGAATTACAAAAGACAAGAAAAAAATAGTTCTAACTTGTGATGATAAAAAATCGGAATCACAGAAACATATTTTGCAGATATTTAAAAGAAAAAAGATCCGATTTATACGTAAATTAAATTATTTTATGAAATCATTCATTGAAAAAATATACATAGATATCTTTCTACGTATGATTACTATTTTTAGGATCAATGCACAACTTTTCCTTGAATCAATAAAAAAAATTATCACAAAATCGATTTACAACGATGAAACGAATCGAGAAGGAATTGATGAAACAGATCAAAATACAATGAACTTTATTTCGACTATAAAAAAATCGTTTTCTAATACTAATATCAGTAATAATTATTCAAATATTTATTATTATTATAATAATGATTTATCCTCCTTGTCCCAAGCATATGTATTTTACAAATTATCACAAACCCAATTACTTAACAAGTATCACTTGAGATCTGTACTTCAATATACCAGAACCCATTCTTTTATTAAGGATAAAATCAAGGATTATTGTATGACACGAGGAATATTTGATTCCAAATCAAAGCAAAAGAAAATTTATAAGTCTGGAAAAAATGAATGGGAAAACTGGTTAAAGGGCCATTATCAATACAATTTATCTCAGACAAAATGGTCTCGATTAGTACCTCAAAAATGGCGAAATAGAATCAACCAACGTTCTATGATTCAAAATAAAAACTCAATTAAATTTGATTCACATAAAAAAGAAAAAGACCAATTAATTCATTACATGAAGCAAAATTACTATGCGATGGCAGTGGATTCATTGACGAGTCAAAAAGAAAAATTTAAAAAACACTACAGATATTATCTTTTATCACATAAATATATGAATTATGGGAATAGGAAGGACTCATATATTTATGAATCAACATTACAAGTAAAAGGAGACCAAGAAATTCCATACAATTTCAATACACTGAAACCCGAATCATTTTATGTATTGGTAAGTATACCTATTAGTAATTATCTAGAAAAGGAATATATTATTGCTACACATAAAAATCTGGATAGAAAATATTTTGATTGTAGAATTCTCCATATTTGTCTTAGAAAAAATATCGACATTGGTACAGGTCTCAATGTCGATATTTTTTCTAAGACAATTCATCAAGGAAGTAAACCATCCAATCAAAAAAGTGTTTTTTTTGATTGGATGGGAATGAATCAAGAAAAGGTTTATCGTACCATATCAAATCTAGAACCCTGGTTCCTCCCAGAATTTGTGCCACTCTTTGATGCATATAGGATTAAACCATGGATCATACCAATCAAGTTTCTTCTTTTTAATATTTATTTCTATGAAAATATTAGTCAAAATAAAAGCATCAACATAAATCAAAATAAAAAAAAAAATCTTCAGATATCACCTAATCAAAAAGAATATCTTAAATTAGAAAATTTCAACCAAGAAAAAAACGAACAACAGGGACAAGAAAATCTTGGATCAGATCTACGAAAACAAAACAAAAAAAAAAATGTTGAATACAATTACGCGAGATCAGACATTAAAAAAGGTAAAAAGAAAAAACAATCCAAGAAAAAGAAGGAAACAGAACTAAATTTCTTCCTGAAAAAATATTTCCTTTTTCAATTAAGATGGGATGACTCCTTGAATCAAAGAATGATCGATAATATCAAGATATATTGTCACTTACTTAGACCGATAAATCCAAGTAAAATTGCTATATCCTCGATTCGAAGAGGAGAGATAAATATGAATGGAATGCTAATTCATAAAGATCCAGCTCTTATAGGATTGATAAAAAAAGGAATATTGATTGTCGAACCGATTCGTTTATCTATAAAAAGGGATGCAAAATTTATTATATATCAAACCCTAGGTATTTCATTGATCGATAAAATTAAGCACCAAACTAAGAGAAAATGTATAAAAAAAAGATATGTTGATAAGAATAATTTTGATAAATCCGTTGCAAGACACGGCAATATGCTTGTGAATGGAGACAAAAGTAATTATGATTTCTTTGTTCCTGAAAATATTCTATCTCCTAGACGTCGTAGAGAATTGAGAATTCTAATTTGTTTTAATTCTCGTAATTGGAATTTTGTGGATATAAATCTAGTATTTTGCAATGAAAGCAACATAAGAAACTCTGGAAAATTTTTGAATGAGGACAAGCATTTTAATACTAATACAGATACAAATAAATTCATTAAATGCAAATTGTTTCTTTGGCCCAATTACCGATTAGAAGATTTAGCTTGTATGAATCGCTATTGGTTTAATACCAATAATGGCAGTCGTTTCAGTATGTCAAGGATATATATGTATCCACGATTCAGAATTTGTTAATAGTATAGTATAGTATATTTCCTATATATCTGTGATATTTTTCGGTAGATGAAAGCCGAAAGATATACATATACGCTGTATTACATTCTGGTACATGACACAGATTTAATGGCGTATCAACTCAATTGGATCTAGGACGAAATCGGCAGAATCCTTTTAGGTACAAAGAAATCATTCTCTTCCATGAATGTAGAAATGTATTTTCTCTTTCTTTTCTATTCTATCCAAATCAAATTGAAAATTTGATTTGGATAGAAGAATAGAAAAAAATAGGAAAAAATCCAAATTTTTGTGTGTACTAGATTAAAATAACTGGCATAAAGATTATTATTTTTATTTTTCCTGATCGATTCGGTAAAGTAAAATAAATCCATGGGAAAGAAAAAAAGATAGAAAAATTTTTTTATGATCAAAAATTCATTCATCTCAGTTATTTCACAAGAAGAAAAAGAAGAAAACAAGGGTTCTGTTGAATTTCAAATATTAAGTTTCACCAGTAAGATACGTAGACTTACTTCCCATTTGGAATTGCACAAAAGAGATTTTTTATCCCAAAGAGGTCTACGAATAATTCTGGGAAAACGTCAACGGCTCCTGGCTTATTTGTCAAAGAAAAATAGAGTCCGTTATAAGAAATTAATGGATCAGTTGGATATTCGGGAACCAAAAACTCGTTAATTTAATCGTTTGAATTTTTTTTTAATAGTTATTTTATTAGATTTTTCATTTTGATGAACCTCGTTTTGAGGAATTCGTGGAATAATGAATTAAGGAAGAAAAAATATGACTATACCGGCTACAAGAAAAGATCTCATGATAGTCAATATGGGCCCTCACCACCCATCAATGCATGGTGTTCTTCGACTGATCGTTACTCTCGATGGTGAAGATGTTATTGATTGCGAACCCATATTGGGATATTTACACAGAGGAATGGAAAAAATAGCAGAAAACCGAACAATTATACAATATCTTCCTTATGTAACACGTTGGGATTATTTAGCTACTATGTTCACAGAGGCAATAACGGTAAATGCACCAGAACAATTGGAAAATGTTCAAGTACCTCAGAGAGCCAGTTATATCAGAGTAATTATGCTGGAGCTGAGCCGTATAGCTTCTCATTTGTTATGGCTTGGACCTTTTATGGCAGATATCGGTGCACAGACTCCTTTTTTCTATATTTTCAGAGAGAGAGAATTGTTATATGACCTATTCGAAGCCGCCACAGGTATGCGAATGATGCATAATTATTTCCGCATCGGAGGAGTAGCTGCTGATCTACCTCATGGCTGGATAGATAAATGTTTGGATTTCTGCGATTATTCTTTAACAGGAGTTGTTGAATATCAAAAACTTATTACACGGAATCCCATTTTTTTGGAACGAGTTGAAAGAGTGGGCATTATTGGTGGAGAGGAAGCAATAAATTGGGGTTTATCAGGACCAATGTTACGAGCTTCTGGAATCCAATGGGATCTTCGTAAGGTTGATCATTATGAGTGTTACAATGAATTCGATTGGGAAGTCCAATGGCAAAAAGAAGGAGATTCATTAGCTCGTTATTTAGTACGAATAGGTGAAATGGGGGAATCTATAAAAATTATTCAACAGGCTCTAGAAGGAATTCCTGGAGGTCCCTATGAGAATTTAGAAGTCCGACGCTTTGATAGAGCAAAAAATTCCGAATGGAATGATTTTGAATATAGATTTATTAGTAAAAAACCTTCACCCAATTTTGAATTGTCGAAACAAGAACTTTATGTCAGAGTAGAAGCCCCAAAAGGAGAATTAGGAATTTATTTGATAGGGGATAATAGCATTTTCCCCTGGAGATGGAAAATTCGTCCACCCGGTTTCATCAATTTGCAAATTCTTCCTCAGCTAGTTAAAAGAATGAAATTGGCTGATATCATGACGATACTAGGTAGTATAGATATCATTATGGGAGAAGTTGATCGTTGAAATGATAATTGATACGACAGAAGTACAAGCTATCAATTCTTTTTCTACATCGGAATCCATAAAAGAAATCTATGGACTCATATGGATGTTTGTATCCATTTTTACCCTTATATTTGGAATCATAATAGGGGTACTAGTAATTGTGTGGTTAGAAAGAGAAATATCTGCAACGATACAACAACGTATTGGGCCTGAATATGCTGGTCCGTTGGGAATTCTTCAAGCTCTAGCAGATGGGACTAAATTACTTTTTAAGGAGGACCTACTCCCATCTAGAGGAGATATTCGTTTGTTTAGTGTCGGACCGTCTATAGCGGTCATATCAATTCTACTAAGTTATTTAGTAATTCCTTTTGGATACCGCCTTGTTTTAGGTGATCTCAGTATAGGTGTTTTTTTATGGATCACCATTTCAAGTATCGCCCCTATTGGGCTTCTTATGTCAGGATATGGATCGAATAATAAATATTCTTTTTCAGGTGGTCTACGAGCTGCTGCTCAATCTATTAGTTATGAAATACCATTAACTTTATGTGTGTTATCAATATCTCTACGTGTGATTCGTTGGAACATGAACTTTTACCTCTTTCCTAGAAATAAATAAAGAAAAGAGGTTGAATGTATTGAATAGATATTTTTTTATTCATCGATGAGTTAAACCAGATAGTTATATGAGTGAAACAAAACAGCTTATAAATTTGCAGTAAGAAGAGAAAATCTCATTCCCTATGTACAAGAATGAAATTAAAGTAAACATAAGCAGCGTAAACTGTTTACCCCAAGATTGAGATTCTTTGATTAGTCATCATATCTTGAAGCGGGTGCAAAAGATCAACTGTATGGAGTTTCCACTACTGCCTTCTATGTATTAACATACCGGGGATCAATCAAAAATCGGTGGACAGTTAGGAACACCAAGGTACACAAAGGATTAGTAATGGGGATAATGTAAGGTATCAAAAAAAGAGATATTTCTGCATAAAACGAATCATAATAAGGGCTTTAAGTTGGTAGAAATGATCAAGAAGTATCTCCCTACGATTCCGATCTCGAGTATGCTCCTATTCACTGATTAAAGAAATGACTATCAAGAACGAATTAATCCTTTAATTTTTTTTCTAAATACCTTCTTCTGAGACAGAAGAACAGGAACAAAAGAAATGGAATGCAATAATCGAATGAATGAATAAAAATTTTTATAAAATAAAAAAAGATCTTTATTTATTCTTTCTTTCCTATATCCGTATTCATACATACGGAATTCTTATCATTATTCATGAACTATTGCCTATATATATATTGATAACGAATATTTTATTAAAAGATTAAGTTATTACCGAACAAAGAAAAATTATCATTATAAGGATGAGATCAATTCGGAAGCACTTTTTTTCTTATTCTAGCGGACAGAATTCCATTGGTCTAATTTGGGACTCTCCGATGTATCTTTATTCGATCTATCCTCCAAAGAGGGTGAAAATACCGAACCAGTCCTTACATTTATTTGTGGCCATAGAGGAGCCGTATGAAGCTGAAGTTTCATGTACGGTTTTGTAATAGCGATGGGAACAGTGATGTTATTATCGACTATGATTATCTAATAGTTCAAGTACAGTTGATATAGTTGAAGCACAGTCAAAATATGGTTTTTGGGGGTGGAATCTGTGGCGTCAACCTATAGGGTTTATTGTTTTTCTAATTTCTTCTCTAGCCGAATGTGAGAGATTGCCATTTGATTTACCGGAAGCAGAGGAGGAATTAGTAGCAGGTTATCAAACCGAATATTCAGGTATCAAATTCGGTTTATTTTATATTGCTTCTTACCTAAATCTATTACTTTCTTCATTATTTGTAACAGTTCTTTACTTAGGTGGGTGGAATTTTTCTATTCCGTACATATCTATTCCTGAACTTTTCGGAATAAATAAAATGGCCGGAGTTTTTGGAATTACAATTGGTATCTTTATTACATTAGCTAAAGCTTATTTGTTTCTGTTCATTCCTATCACAACAAGGTGGACTTTGCCTAGGATAAGAATGGACCAGCTATTAAATCTTGGATGGAAATTTCTTTTACCTATTTCTTTAGGTAATCTATTATTGACAACTTCTTCCCAACTTGTTTCACTATAAATAAGAAAATAGATAACGATATTCCAGATTCATAACCTCTTTCAAACAAGAGAAAGAAACATCAATTTATTCCTGGATATTTACAATATGTTCTCTATGGTGACTGGGTTCATGAATTATAGTCAACAAACAATACGAGCTGCAAGGTATATTGGTCAAAGTTTCGTAATTACCTTATCCCACACAAATCGTTTACCTATAACTATTCAATATCCTTATGAAAAATCGATCACATCAGAGCGTTTCCGTGGTCGAATCCACTTTGAATTTGATAAATGTATTGCTTGTGAAGTATGTGTTCGTGTATGCCCGATAGATCTACCCGTTGTTGATTGGAGATTTGAAAGAGATATTAAAAAAAAACAATTGCTTAATTATAGTATTGATTTTGGGGTCTGTATATTTTGTGGTAATTGTGTCGAGTATTGTCCAACAAACTGTTTATCAATGACTGAAGAATACGAACTTTCCACTTCTGATCGTCACGAATTGAATTATAATCAAATTGCTTTGGGTCGGTTACCAATGTCAATAATTGGAGATTATACAATTCAAACAGTTATGAATTCGACTCAAATCAAAATAGACAAAGATAAACCCTTTGATTCAAGAACGATTACCAATTACTAAAATTTTGTTTTGATATAAAAGACCCAAGCTTTTTTTATTTTGTTTGGTCAGTAACTACAAATAATAACTAATAATTATTGATTGTTGAGAATTATTCTTTGATTTAAACTGAGAATATATTTTTCGTGATGATTTCGAAATATACAATCCCCATTACTCTTTTCTCGATAATTTTATCTATATCTACATTAATCCATATAAAAAAAAAGTTTTAATTCAATTAGGAATGTATCATATACAAGAAAAAAATGGGGCAACCCCTTTTCCTTTCCTGGACCATTCAGTAAGGTCATGAAATATTTCGACTTATTTATTAATTTATTATTTTAATAATGGATTTACCTGGACCAATACATGATATTCTTGTAGTATTTTTTGGATCAGTTCTTGTATTAGGAGGTCTGGGAGTAGTATTACTTACCAATCCCATTTTTTCTGCCTTTTCGTTGGGATTGGTTCTTGTTTGTATATCCTTATTCTATATTCTATCGAATTCCTATTTTGTAGCTGCCGCACAGCTCCTTATTTATGTTGGAGCTATAAATGTCTTAATCATATTTGCTGTAATGTTCATGAATGGTTCAGAATATTCCAATGATTCCTATTTTTGGACCGTTGGAGATGGGGTCACTTCACTGGTTTGTACAAGTATTCTTTTTTCACTAATTACTATTATCCCAGATACGTCATGGTACGGAATTTTTTGGACTACAAGATCAAGCCAGATTATGGAACAGGACCTAATAAGTAACATTCAACAAATTGGTATTCATTTATCAACAGATTTTTATCTTCCGTTTGAACTCATTTCCATAATTCTTTTAGTTTCCTTGATAGGTGCAATTACTATGGCTCGTCAATAAGAAATACTTAGAATTAAATTCTAAGATTTAAATTCTAAGATTTATAAATTCTAAATAAATAAAATAAATGGAAAGGTTTAAGGTTTTTATAAGGTTTTTATTTTAATTAAACCTATCTATTGCCAATACCTTCTTTTATTCTGTAATCGTTCTATTCTAATCAATCGAATCGGTTGAATTGTTGTTCATATTAAAATGAATCGAGATTGATAAGGAGTTAGTCAATGATGTTCGAGCATGTACTTTTTTTGAGTGTCTATTTATTCTCTATCGGTATCTATGGATTGATCACAAGTCGAAAGATGGTTAGAGCACTTATGTGTCTTGAGCTTATACTCAATTCGGTTAATATCAATCTCGTAACATTTTCTGATATATTTGATAGTCGCCAATTAAAAGGCGACATTTTCTCAATCTTTGTTATAGCTGTTGCGGCTGCTGAAGCAGCTATTGGGCTAGCTATTGTTTCATCGATCCATCGTAACAGAAAATCAACTCGTATCAATCAATCGAATTTGTTGAATAATTAGTTATGATCATAAGATACATAATATTACATAGAATATTAATCTATTAGATATTATATTAAAAATATCAATTTATAAAAAAATTGATATTTTTAATATAATATAAATTTATTCTAATCTAATTTTATTAGAATTAATATGTTTTTATTAGAATTAATATGTTATTATTAATTATTTTATTATAATTATCATATTATTATATAATAATATGATATACTTTTTTATTATTTTTTTATTATAATTTTATTATTATTTTTTTTTTTTTTTATTATTATATTATTATAAATTATAAATATATAAAATATATATATATATATATAGTATTGAATTAATTTACTATTGAATAATAAATATTTTCATATTGAATAAATACTTTGAATTAATATTGAAATATTGACCAATTTGTTGGTCAATTTGAATTCACATGTGCAACTCGCATGATCATGGTTGTTGAAAGAGAAATCAAAGTCTCTTGGACTTTTCTCACGAACAGGTTTAGAAATATATTGATTCTTAAAATTTTGATAAACCACTGCTTCGTCTGGTGTCTACAATATAAATGTATGATTCATTTACTACTAATTTTACCAGATCGAAAATTTTTTATGCTCAAAACTGGAATTTATAGATCCAATGTCACATTCAGTAAAAATTTATGATACATGTATAGGGTGTACTCAATGTGTACGAGCCTGCCCCACAGATGTATTGGAAATGATACCTTGGGACGGATGTAAAGCTAAGCAAATTGCTTCCGCACCAAGAACCGAGGACTGTGTAGGTTGTAAGAGATGTGAATCCGCCTGCCCAACAGATTTTTTGAGTGTCCGTGTTTATTTATGCCATGAAACAACTCGCAGCATGGGTCTATCTTATTGATACGTTACAAAAAACTCCACTTGAATCATTTGATTCCTCTTTACCGACAAAAACCCGTACTCGATAAAATTTATTATTTCGAGCACGGGTTTTTCTGGTCAAAACATATCTTGTCTTTATCACGAGTTATTTTCCTTGGTTAACAATACTTGTAGTTTTGCCGATATTCGCGGGTTCTTCAATTTTCTTATTTCCTCATAGAGGAAATAAGATGTTTAGATGGTATACTATTTGTATATGCTTATTAGAACTCCTTCTAACAACCTATGCATTCTGTTATCATTTCCAATTGGACGATCCATTAATCCAATTGGAAGAAGATTATAAATGGATAGATATTTTTGATTTTCACTGGAGACTGGGAATCGATGGACTTTCCATAGGACCCATTTTACTGACAGGATTTATCACTACTTTAGCTACTTTAGCAGCTTGGCCAGTTACGCGAAATTCGCGATTGTTCTATTTCCTGATGTTAGCAATGTACAGCGGTCAAATAGGATCATTTTCTTCTCGAGACCTTTTACTTTTTTTCATCATGTGGGAGTTAGAATTAATTCCTGTTTACTTACTTTTATCCATGTGGGGAGGAAAAAAACGTCTCTACTCGGCTACAAAGTTTATTTTGTACACAGCAGGGGGTTCTATTTTTCTCTTAATAGGAGTTCTAGGTATGGGTTTATATGGTTCCAATGAACCAACATTAGATTTTGAAAGATTAGCTAATCAATCATATCCTGTGGCATTGGAAATAATATTATATTTTGGTTTCTTTATTGCTTATGCTGTCAAATCGCCGATTATACCCCTGCATACATGGTTACCAAATACCCATGGAGAAGCACATTACAGTACATGTATGCTTCTAGCTGGAATCTTATTAAAAATGGGAGCATATGGATTGATTCGGATCAATATGGAATTATTACCCCACGCTCATTCTATATTTTCTCCCTGGTTGGTAATAGTTGGAACGATGCAAATAATCTATGCAGCTTTAATTTCTCTCGGTCAACGCAATTTTAAAAAGAGAATAGCCTATTCCTCTGTATCTCACATGGGTTTTACAATTATAGGAATTGGTTCTATAACCGACATGGGACTCAATGGAGCCATTTTACAAATACTCTCTCATGGATTTATTGGTGCTGCACTTTTTTTCTTGGCGGGAACGAGTTGTGATAGAATACGTCTTGTTTATCTCGACGAAATGGGAGGGATATCCATCCCAATGCCAAAAATATTTGCCATGTTCAGTAGTTTCTCGATGGCTTCTCTTGCATTGCCTGGAATGAGTGGTTTTGTTGCGGAATCAGTAGTATTTTTTGGAATAATTACTAGTCCAAAATATCTTTTAATGCCAAAAATACTAATTACTTTTGTAATGGCAATTGGAGTGATATTAACTCCTATTTATTTATTATCTATGTCACGTCAGATGTTCTATGGATACAAGCTATTCAATGTTCCACACTCTAATTTTTTTGATTCTGGACCACGAGAACTATTTGTTTCAATTTGTATCTTTCTACCCATAATAGGGATTGGTATTTATCCTGATTTCGTTCTCTCGTTATCAGTTGACAGGGTACAAGCTATCCTATCTAATTACTTTTATAGATAGTGTTTCATTAATGAGACAAAAAGTCTTATAATTCTTTAATTTTCAGATTTTTTTTAAATCGTTCGCTGTACAATGCAAAAAAATAAAGTGAATTAGAATTGTAATGAGATGCTTGTTCGAGTTTTTGTTTTGACAACCTGTCAAAACAAAAACTCGAACAAGCAAACTTTCGTTATATATGGGACGATATTCTTATGTATTTTTCATGTAGCTTATTCAATTAGATGTTAATGTGAATGAACCATAACTATGTAAACCTATTCCTAATAGATTGACCCCAAAATAGCATATCCAAATTATAAAAAATCCTATAGAAGCTATAAGTGCCGAATTCGTACCTTGTAAACTTTGATTTGTTCTAGTATGTAAATAAATCGCGAATATGGTCCAAGTAATAAATGCCCAAGTTTCCTTCGGGTCCCAACTCCAATAAGATCCCCATGCTTCATTGGCCCATACTGCTCCACAAAGAATGCCTATGGTTAAAAAGGTAAACCCTAAACTAATCATACGATAACTCCAATAATCCAAACGCTGAGTCAATTGATATTTGTAATAATTTCGAAATGAAAGAAAAGAAGGGTTTTTAAAAAGGCTTCTTCTTTTTTCATTCAAGTATTTAATCTCACCAAAGAAAAATGATCTAATTAAGAAATTATTGCTTTTACAAAAAAAATTTATGTTGTTTCGAAATGTAATGATTAGAAGAGCAATTGATAATAACGATCCGCATAAAAGAGCTGCATAGCTCAATAACATCATACTGACGTGCATCATTAACCACTGAGATTGTAGAGCAGGTACTAATATTGCGGATTGATGCATTTCAGTTGAAAGACCCGACGTAGCGAAGCCTTGAGTAAAAATAGTACTTGGGGTAGTTATTATGCTTAAATCATTTTTATGGTTCAATTTCTTGGAAATTATATGAATAATAAATAAACTACATGAAAGGAAGATTAATGACTCGTATAAATTACTTAACGGAAAATGTCCCGAAGAAATCCAACGAGAAATTAATAATCCTGTTATAGAGAAAAAGGTGGCTATCATCCCTTTTTCCGATGAATCACGTAATCCTACGATTTCGTAGACTAATAAGTTCATGAAATGAATCGTAATCACAATTGAAATGATCGAAAAAGAGATATGAGTTAATATATGTTCTAAAGTCACAAATATCATAAAAAAAGTGTCCCATTACAGAATTGAAATCGGAAATTGAATACATTATAGGAAACATTGTGTCTCTTTTAGAGGATGCCGCCACTCGGACTCGAACCGAGATGCTCTAGCACTGCTTCCTAAGAGCAGCGTGTCTACCGATTTCACCATGGCGGCTTACTTGAAATAATAATATTCAATTCATGTTGAATCGTCAAGAATCAAGGATTCAATATAGTCTAGGAAACATTAGAATCGATGAAAAAAGACTCGTTTAAATTCATATTTGAATTTTTCATTTTGAATCCGATTAAATCGGATTCAAAATGAAAAACATTGATTTTTTTTATTGAAAAAAAATCAAATAACCAAGATCTCATATGTATTACAATTTCATCACTAAATCCATTTGGAATTTTTCTAACGATTCCATTCCGATACTTTAGTATCATTAAGTATTAATACTCTTCATTGTGTATATGTATATAATATAAATAAGGTAACATTTACCAAACCAATTAAGTTTTAGGCTAGGCATATAAAAAAAAAGAGTTTAAATTTCTATGGCAATTGTACTATTCACAATAGAAAAATAGGATTAAGATTTTCTATTGTGAATAGTTAATGGATAGGGAAAAAATACTATTCTTAATAAGAACCCAATATACAGAAAACTCTTATTCTACATACCGCAGCTAGTTATAACTAATATTGAGTAGTTCAATACATTAATTAATGTGAATCGTTCATCTTAAAAAATTTTCAGTTCTTCGGGCTATGTCAATTCCGATTATCCCAAGACTTTATTATTTGTTTGTCGCACAAAAAAACTTTTTGAATGTCCGGTAGAAACCGATTTCGCTAAAGAAAAAGCTTTTACTGCAGTTAAATATCCTTTTTTCTTCCAAATATTCCTACGAATATGTTTTTTTGACATAGAAATACATTTTTTTGGAACTGCCATTCAAAAAAGGGTTACTCATTTTTATTTATCGTTGTATGTGAAAGACATGTATTGTTCGGAATAGATCCTTTTTTTTAATCATTATCTATACTTTATTTCTGTGAATAATAGTTTTTTTTTAACTTTCAACATTTAACATAATCTAACATTTAACATAAAATAACAAATAATATATATATATTAATATTATGTTTTTTTCATTATTATTGTTTATTGTTCTTTTCGAAAGAGATAAGAATTGGTGAATCGGAAACAATTATTAATTATAAAAAAAATCTCAATTTGTTTGTTTTCTTATGGAACATACATATCAATATGCATGGATAATACCTTTTCTTCCGCTTACAGTTACTATGTCAATAGGATTTGGACTTATACTTATTCCGACAGCAACAAAAAATATTCGTCGTATATGGGCTTTTCCTAGTATTTTTCTGTTAAGTGTAGCTATGGGATTTTCGGCCAATCTGTCTATTCAACAAATAAATGGAAGTTTTATTTATCAATATCTATGGTCTTGGACCATAGATATTGATTTTTCCTTAGAGTTTGGATATTTGATCGATCCACTTACTTCTATTATGTCAATACTAATTACTACTGTTGGAGTCATGATTCTTATTTATAGTGACAATTATATGTCTCACGACCAAGGATATTTGAGATTTTTTGCTTATATGAGTTTTTCCAATACTTCCATGTTGGGATTAGTTACTAGTTCTAATTTGATACAAATTCATATTTTTTGGGAACTAGTGGGAATGTGTTCCTATTTATTAATAGGGTTTTGGTTCACACGACCGATTGCCGCAAGTGCTTGTCAAAAAGCTTTTGTAACTAATCGTGTAGGAGATTTTGGTTTATTATTAGGAATCTTAGGTCTTTATTGGATAACAGGTAGTTTGGAATTTCGGGATTTGTTCGAAATAGCTAATAACTTGATCCATAATAATGGGGTCAACTCCTTATTTGCTACTTTGTGTGCCTCTTTATTATTTGTCGGTGCAGTTGCTAAATCTGCACAATTCCCCCTCCACGTATGGTTACCTGATGCCATGGAAGGACCTACTCCTATCTCGGCCCTTATACACGCTGCTACTATGGTAGCAGCAGGAATTTTTCTTGTAGCTCGGCTTATTCCTCTTTTCATAGACATACCTTATATAATGAATTTCATTTCTTTAATAGGTGTAATAACAGTACTATTAGGAGCTACTTTTTCTCTTGCTCAAAGAGACATTAAAAGAAGTTTAGCTTATTCTACAATGTCTCAATTAGGTTATATTATGTTAGCTCTAGGTATAGGTTCTTATCGAGCGGCTTTATTCCATTTGATCACTCATGCCTATTCTAAAGCTTTATTGTTTTTGGGATCTGGATCTATTATTCATTCAATGGAACCTATTGTTGGATATTCACCAGAAAAAAGTCAGAATATGGTTCTTATGGGTGGTTTAACAAGATATGTTCCAATTACAAGAACTACTTTTTTATTAGGTACACTTTCTCTTTGTGGTATTCCACCTCTTGCTTGTTTTTGGTCCAAAGATGAAATTCTTAATGATAGTTGGTTATATTCACCAATTTTTGCAATAATACCTTATTTCACAATAGGATTAACCACATTTTATATGTTTCGGGTATATTTACTTACCTTTGATGGGTATTTGCGCATTTATTTTCAAAATCACAGTAGCACTAAAAGTAACTCGTTCTATTCAATATCTCTATGGGGAAAAGAAGCACCAAAAACAGTCAATAAAAATTTACTTTTATCAACAATGAATAGTAAGGTCCACTTTTTTTCAAAAGATACATATAAAATTATTGATAATGATAAGATACGATACTTTAGTACTTACTTTGGAAATAAATATACTTCCATGTATCCTCACGAATCAGACAATACTATGCTATTTCCTCTGCTTGTATTGGTACTATTTACTTTGTTCGTTGGATCAATAGGAATTTCTTTTGATCAAGGAGTAATGTATTCTGATATATTATCGAAATGGTTAAACCCATCCCAAAATCTTTTCCATCCAAATTCGAATTATTCTGTGAATTGGTATGAATTTTTTATAAATTCCATTTTTTCAGTAAGTATATCCTTTTTCGGATTATTCATAGCATATATTTTATATGGGTCTGTTTATTCATTTTTCCAGAATTTGGACTTAATCAATTCATTTGTAAAAGGGAGCCCTAAGAGAATTATCTTGGACCAAATAAAAAGTATTATATACAATTGGTCAAATAATCGTGGTTACATAGATATTTTTTATACTAGAGTTTTAGCCATGGGTATAAGAGGAATAACCGAGCTAACTCAGTTTTTTGATAGACATATAATTGATGGAATTACAAATGGAGTTGGCCTTACAAGTTCCCTTATAGGTGAAGGGATCAGATATATGGGGGGGGGGCGAATCTCGTCTTATTTATTCTTATATTTTTTTTATGTATCAATATTTTTATTATTTTTTTTGTTCATTGGTATAAACCCAATAATTATACAGGTCTCCATGGGATAATTTTTTTGTCGTGTACAAAGACATTTTTCGTTCTATCATTTCCGAAAAAGTCGATAAACTAGGTGGATATGTAAAAGATATTTTTTGTTTCCCATTACTTGGACATGTATAAAAAAAATATTGTGACATTTCATTTCGTACAGCATTTTCAAACCGATCATTTTTTATATATCGCAATGGACAATTCCATCGTTTATAATCGAAAAGAAAAGTCACAAGAGGTTTTTCAAACCAGAAATAAGTCTTTTCATTTTTCTCTTCTTTAAGTCTTCCCAATTCCCAATTATCTTGATAGGTATCAAGATAAGAATCTTCGTAAACTGGGCTATCTTTATAGTATGTCTCTTTAAAGTGAAAGTGGAATTCCCCCTTTGTTTTTTCCTTTCCATTCACTCGGA